>JAVXUP010003393.1:0-70943 GCA_033070095.1 Escallonia herrerae | reverse complement strand
ATATTCTGGCCATCGGCGATCATTCACACAAAGGGTCACCCACCCAGCCCCAAATTTGAGACTATCTATAGTTCCATGGTCATGCACTTTGCCCAAGTTTGAGCTGATGGTAGAGGTAGGTCTACAGCAAAAATCCTCCTTTGATAGGCCATCTCTGTCGTCGATCTAAGGTGTGAGCGAAGGCTACCATCAGCTGGATTACTCCACCACCTTAGCCTGGATAATCGTCGCAGCTGAGTTCGCCGCCAGCCCTAGGTGTGGTAAATGTAGCACTAGAGGTTTGTCCCTCAAGATCGAGCACTCTCTGTTCGTCTTTGCCACCGCTACCTTGGAGCTGTTGGATGGTCGCCCGGCTGGTGTGATTATCGTCGGGTGAGACTTACCTAAGATATTGTGTAGTTAGATATCCCAAATGAAATGATCAATCAGAAGGCACACTTCACTGTTATGATTACTTTTCTTTTTTTGTTATTATTATGTTCTTTATTTCAGTGGTAAGGTGGTATCACTAGTCGCCTTGCACGACCATTCCATTAGAATTACCAGTATTTAACATATTTGTCCTTCCTATTTAAAGTCATCGGGATTCTCTCATAAATTGATCCAGTTTTGGATTTCAAAATCTACCAGGGTTAGAATTTAGAGGGCAGACAAAAAAAAAAGTAAAAGACTTACATTGAAGTATATTCATGATGTAAAGTTCAAATTCAATGCAATATATCTTGGGACTGAGCAAGCAACGGTCGAAGATCTTGTTAATTGGCGGGAAACTGGAAAAATGCCACGCCTCGTGTAGCAACCGCACACATTTTGCTGTCATCAACTGGCCCTAATCACAATCAACGGCTATGGTTAAGTTCCAATACACCGACTGATTCCCCCCGCCCAACACCATATTTAAAAGCTTCTACTGTGATTTCACCCCTATTCATCTCATCTCTCTCTCTCAAAATTTCTAATGTTAGCCTTGCACTCTGTATCCCCCACGACCAAGAAATTATCTCCACCTTAAAAAGAAGGAAAGAGAGAAAGGAATCATTGAGGGCTTGTTTTGCCTCTGTTTTTTATTTCCCCCAAACCCAGTTTTTCTGCCCTTACACTCTCTTTGACCCATTGAAATCTCTCTCCGGCTTTGAATTCAAGTGCTGCTTCAGGCCCAGATCAAGACGAATGGTAAACACCAATTCAAATTTTTACCAGTAATTCAATTCACTCCCAATTCGTTAGCGTTTGCACCAAGATACCCACCACGATTCCGTTTTGCATTCTCGTGCTTTTGTGTATGCGCGTGTGTGACAATTGTATGTTTTCTTCCCTGCAACACAATCTTGAATAGAACGTTTTTACTCTATTTCGTGACCCCTGTTCTTGATTTCTCTTTTGTTTCTCTCTGCAATTTCATAAATTATCCCCCTCTCTCTCTCTCACTCTCTCTCCCGCGCGTACACAATCTTAAAAAAACTCTCTTTCAAAAAAATCTGACCTCCCCCCTAGCCCATTAATAAAACCCTTCTGCTTTTCACCCTAAATTTGGATGGTTAGCATGTTGATGTTTAACAGTGGAAATCTTGCATGATTTGGGTTTCTTTTTTACAGGAAGTAGATAACCCCACTGGTTGCCTAACTTCTTGGCTACCCCTTACTTTGTGGCCAACTGCAATGTTCATGCAGCCCTTCCCGATAACGTGAGGAAATTCTTCTGCATTGCCTGCGAGACATCCGTTTGCAGGCACTGCCTCACCACCGCTGAACATCCCGTTGGTATCCATGAATTCATCCAAGTCCACGTGTATGTCAATCACTGCGTTGTTCGATCTGTAAACATGATCCAGTATCTCAAATGCGATGAAATTAAAGTCAGTCTTTCTTTCTCTGTAGTCTTGCACGAGTTTTTGCTCAGAAACCCTTTTGTTGGTTTACTTCTTTAATTTAGACTTCAACATCATACCAAGAATGTTGGTTTTATTTTCTTCTGTTTTCAGTTTTTAAGAGGAACAATTCGACATTTCACTTATACACTTCAGTTTTGGTAAAAAAATATAAAAACTGTTGCTTCTTGGGCTTCAAATTCAGGAATCTTTCCGTTGATTCGAACTACCTAAAATGTTGAACAAACTCATGGTTCGTCCTCTATCTGAGCCTATTATATATATATATATATGTATATATATATATATATATGTATGTATATATATATATATATGTATATATATATGGGAGTTGATCCATTGCTCGCGCTAGCAACTTGGGTTAAGTTGCCAGCGCGATCTGGCCGTCCACGGGCGATCTGTGGATGGTCCAGATCTTTTTTTTGCTTTTTTTTTAAGTCCGTCCGTTACATAATGTAGCGGACAATTTTTTTGACAAATATACCCTCAAATTTCATCCGCTATATTATGTAGCGGATGATTAGGGAGGCACTACATTTTTCCACTTTCTCTTCTCTCTCATTATACTTATGACATGTTTCTCTCTCCCTCGTCTCTCTCTCATCAATTTCTGACACTCTCACTTTCCTCTCTCTCTCTCTCTCTCTCTGTTATCAATTTCTTTCCCCTTTTGCCAGACCAGGGGGCTTTTGTTCTGTAATCTCTTAAGTTCTGAAGGACAAAATGCCCTTCTTGGTCCGGATCTCTACCGTCTTCCTCTTCTTGCTATGTTTCTCATTACCAAAGAACCATTTTCCCTTGGTCCCCACTACCTGGCTACCATGTTACGGCATCACTACCACAGATGCTTCTCTACTGGTAGTTGGAGCCCTCTGGGGTTGTGGCCATGATGCTGGACAAGTGTTATTAAGCTTACTATTTCTAATTTTGAAGAATCGTCTTCGCATCGAAGTTATTCGAACCTAGGGCACAAGAGTGGTTGGCCTTACTCTACTCGCAATTGGTGCTATGGGCATCAAGGAAGCTTTAGAAATCCCTGCCCCATGTGTTGTTCTTGAAAATGGTGAGTGTGATGTTAGTAGGAGCTATGAAGACCTTGAGAACCATCTGCTGCAAAGAAGAAAATTGGCTTTGCAACTTTTGCTACAGGTACATGGGCTGCAACCTGATGCACTTATGATGGTCTTTCTTGTGCTTGTGTTGCCATCTCACTTGGCTGGTGCTGCTTTTCTGGGTATGTTTTTGGTTGGGACCGTAATTGCAATGGGCAGTTACACCGTAATTGCAATGGGCAGTCACTTGGGCTTCTTCCTTTGTAGTAATTGCCTTAGGACTTGTCATTATCATTTATCATTTTTTTGGGTTTAGCTTGTACTGATTCAAATTTTGGCTTTTCTGTTAGTTTTTTTCCTTCATTTGCATTAGGAAAATACTTAGAAAGTGGTTACTTACAAGTTCATGTAGAATTCTTATCGTATTCGTCTTTAAGGATTGTATTCCTAATTTTTCACCACTTTACAATTTGTTTGGGAAGGCCCCTGAAATACCAAGCATTCTCATAACTGCTTATTCTTATCGTATTCCTCCCATCTCGATACAAGCTCGACAGGTCCACATATGCTTCTCTACTGGCACTAGCACCCACGCTTGCTCTTGATTGATCAGAGGTTTTGGAACTGATTTCTCCTTCCTCCAACTCGTTGTTCAGAAATGAGAGAGAGAGAGAGAGTGTCAGAAATTGATGAGAGATGAGGGAGAGAGAAACATGGCATAAGTATAATGAGAGAAAGGACAGAGAGAAAAAAAAAGTATTGCCTGCCTACTCGTCCGCTACATAATGTAGCGGATGAAGGTGAGAGTATTTTTGTCAAAAAATTGTTTCCTACATAATGTAGCAGACGGACTTAAAAAACGTAAAAAAAAAATCTGGACCGTTCACAGATCGCGCGTGGACGGCCAGATCGCGCTGGCAACTTAACTCAAGTTGCTAGCGCGAGCAATGGATCAGCTCTCTCTCTATATATATATATATATATATATATATATATATATATGGATCGTGATCCATTGCTAGCGCTAGCACTGTTGCTAGCGCTGTTTGGCCGTCCGCTACATTATATAGCGGACGGTGCTAGCGCTGCTAGCGCTAGCAATGAATCACGGTCCTATATATATATATATATATATATATATATATATATATATATATATATATATATATATATATATATATTTGCATTCTATGTTATGAAATTATTCTTCCTTTTTTTCTCTATGCTTTCATTAGTTAAGAAACTATATCCAGAAATGTTTACAAGAACAATCTCATATTCCGTTCTGCTGCAACCAAATTTAGTATAATAATATGGCTTATTCTTAAGGTAATATTCTAGTTACTGATTCGTTATTTCGTCAGTTAGGTTGTTTAGCCTGTAACGTCGTATAATTAGTAACATAGAATAGTTAATGTAAGAGTTGCAGTTCTAATTAAGACTGGCAGGAACCCAGGCCAAAATTTTCAGTTCCAAAAAAAAAAAACAACACTTTACACAAATTTGCTTTGCTGTGTTCTTTCATTTTTCATTGGATCCTTGAATTCAGTAGGTATAAGGAGTTCTCCATTCCACTGTTTATTGCCAGGAATATGTACTCAATCACCGATTAGTTGTACATCTGAATCCCCGGACTACATCTGCACGACATAGATTGCCGAGGCGCTATCTCTGTGACAATTGTCAATTTGGATACATAGATGAGCGCTTCTGCTGCATTGCTTGCAAGGTACTGAATTGTATTATATTGTCACAAAGTTAATTTCATCCATATTTTTGTAGATGTGATATGGCCCTACTTTTTGAATGCTTTCAGTATGCACTGATGCTTCCTGAAGAGGACAATCCACAAAAGAAGCGACGCAGACAACCGTTTGAGGAGGAGGGCTTCCCTGATGCCAGAAAAACTTGCAACTTTATACGTTGAGCATCCTAAATCTGCAATGCAAAATATGTTTGAAGCTGAAGTCAGGCTTCCGAAATCAGGCGTCTCGGCAATCACCTCGAGGATCAGATCCTTTTCTGTAGAATAGAAATAGGAAAATGCCGTTAATGTTCTTTTTTTTGTAACATCATTCATTTGCAGAGTGCTGGACTCTCTTACCCTCTCCCCCTCTAATTCCCAGTGACCGTACTGTGGCAAAATATTTTGACTCATGTCTAACTGTGACATTGTGAATATTCATAAGGCATCAATAAAACTAGATAATTGGAGAAACTATGCTAGTAAACTTCGGTAACCATATCGAAACGTTCTTCGTGCTCTAATTTTTTTATGAGAAACTGAGCCCATCGCATTCAGCTTCGATAGTCAAGCGCAGGTTGCTAGAGTTTCTGTAGAGGTACATTTTCTTTTTGTTCTCGAGTCGGACGTTGTTAGGGAACATGCGGATCTTGAACAGATTTTGAAGGGCTTGGTTTGCTGATTTTTAAGCGATAAAGTGGTGCAGCCCAATTTCTGTCGGCATAACTTGCTAACGATCCTCTTCTTGTCATGCCTATGATGACCTATGCTCTGAAACTTTTAGCGCAAATGCAAGAGAAACAGGAGAAGATTTGGAATGTCAACTTGAATTTCCGTAATGGCTAATAACTAAAACTGGCAAGTGGGTTTACTTCTAAACTAACCAATTTCAGGCTTCACCATTTTCTCATCTCCCCTAGAGGTCACACATTGTTGCTAAAGGGTTGCCACTTGTGGCACACCGCCTCGAAAAAAATCTGCTAAATGGATTTTATGGAAGCACCATCTTATTTTATTTAACAAACTAGAGAATAAATAAGAAAATCTTAAAAGTGATTCTAAAGAGTCCAAGAAATACGACTAATCTATCGAAACCTAGAGAAGTGTCCGGAGATTAAGTTACGCAACGGAAATGTGTTAGGCATCCGCCGCGACCGTTCGGTTTCTACTTCGTTTTTAATGATTTATAGCCTAGAAAGAATATGTAGCATGCAAAACGTAACAAGACTCACCCCAAGCTAATTTTTATTATTTTTGCCTTGAACTCGACATCAGGGTAGAATTGCCCAAGTATCTAATCGGACTAATCGGAATCAAAACAATCGTAGTTTGACTCTTGTCCTATGCCGTGTAATCTACAATTCAAGACTTAGACTTAGACAAGCAAATGTAAAAGACTTTTTTTTTATATATTTGAAATAAAATGTAACTACGAGGAAGGGATATGCTCTAGATCATCATATTATCTAAGTTAATCTAGCAAGATGTAAATGTACCTCAAATATGCGCTTGCTTAGAAACTTTGGAGCTCCGTATGATCGATTAATGATGCATATAACTTGTGTATATAGAAGTGATTATGAAGAGATATAAAAGTTTTAAAAGAGAAAAAGCTTGTCCTAACACAACCTCAAACGACCGTATAAGGAGGAAGGCTTCCCTGATGACAGAAAAAAGGCCATCTCCATAAAATAGTCTCAGGGATCTATGCAAGAATCGCACCAAGCTATGCCTCAGAAGAAATCCATGAGTAGAAACGGTGTGGCTGATGTCTCTTGGTTAAAGCCAGCTGAGGACGTATTTTCAAAGAAGCGGTTTTTGGATCAATTCCGATCTTCTGAGGAAAAGAGAACTGGAGAGGGCTTAGTTGATGTACCTTTGGCCTGGATTGGCTTACCTGAGGATGTTTTACCGCCAAAGAAGCAATTATCATACAATATCGACTACTTGAAGAAGGGAAATGGAGCTGAAAAGAGCCCCACCATTTTAGTCCAGCCATCCGAGGGAGTTCAAGCCATTAATAATGTCACTGCGGTACAGTCATGTCACCAAAATGAAGGCAACAAATGTGCCACCTGGATGAAGCTACCTGAGATTGTACTACAGCCAAATAAGAAATTACCATCCAGAATCGCCTGCCTGATGAGTGAAAATGAAGATGGGCAGAGCGCGGTTGATGTGCCTTTGGTTGAGCCCCCACAGGAAATTCAAGCCAGGAAAGGTACCATTTTGGTCCACCCAACGGAGAAAGTCCAAGCCAGAATCGATGCCCCCATCATGGAGCCATCTGAAGATCTTCAAGTTGGCAATAATGTCATTGCTCAAGCCACACTAGGCTATTTGATCGAGCCACTTATGTCACACTGAGGTAAATCGGAATAGGAAATGGTAAGAAACGCAAATACGATGCAAGTACATCACTTTTAAGTATGTAACAAACATTTTAGTAGCATTAGTTGATTTGATTACAGTACAGTACTTTGTTGTGGCGGTACAGCAGAGGCTTTGCCGGAGCTGGTCACAAGTATGGTGGATTTTTTACCCTTTTTTCTTCTATTACTGAGTAAGCCTTTAGTTGGATTGATGAAAAAACAATTCGTGGAGCCTGTATCATGTTGCATGTATACAGTATGTGCTTCTCCTTTTCTTCTCCCACTTCAGAGGATCTGATAGATAATCTGATGGTGAGAATTCCAAAATCAAGCAATTAGGACCAATATCTAGTAATAGAATTCCCGGGATACTAGTTCTGATTGTTTGATTTCCTCGGTACACTCTGGAATTCCATGTAAGGCTAGACTTACTTGATTATCTTGCTGATCAGTTGCAGCATGCTTGAAATGGCTGTGTTTCCATTCCTTAACGAGCTGCCAAAGCCAAATTCCCTTGAATTTGTGAAAAAACGAAACTTCTTGCTAAAACTTACAAGCAATAATCATTTAAAATCTAAATCACCTTGATATCCTGCAATTTGTAAAGCAGGTATAAGGGTTGTTACTCACTCTTGGGCTGACGATCAAGACCTTTCCTTCGTCAATATATGTAAGTTATACCTTGTGATGATTGAGGGTTTTAGTTCGCTAAACATTTTATTGACTGTTCCATACATTTGGATATGGCCAATGGCTCTCGAGTGTTAAACAATCTTTTGAAAGTAATGGTAAACTTGAAATAAGCAGACTACACCAAGAACTTAAGATCCTGAAAATTGAAAAGTCGGTAAAAAGGTTGGTCAATCACCTTTGAGTTGACGATCAAGACCTTTCCTTTGTCAATTATATGTAAGTTATATGGTGTTATGGTTCAGGACTTTAGTTTGTTTAAACATTATATCGGACTGTTTCAGGCAATTGGATATGGCTAATGGTGCTCGAGCATTAAGCAATCTTCTGAAAGTAATGCTCAACTTGAAATAAGCAGACTACACTAGCTTAGAAAACAAAAGTTGGTCAATTGGCACAAATTGCTTGAACTAAGTTCATCAAACTGGGACGGGATACTTAACTTCTCGGGAGGTACTTCTTTAGCAAAACAGGAGCTCAAGTGATGACAGGTTTACAATGCTATTAAGAGCGACATTATCAAGTCCTTTGCTTACAATCGATGCCAAAAGTACCACCTTTACTGATAGACGCGCCTTGATAGCAGCCTTGTCGCTAAAATTGATGTGGTATAGGGATTTTTAATCGATACAAAATTTATTGACTTACTTTCAGATTGTGATGATAGGAGTCTTGATCTTTCTTTGTTGAAGGAAATGTTCTTGCTGCATTTTGGGACTAAAATGCTTTTCTCAATACGGAAAAAACCCTTTACCTTTTATCGTCTCTGTAATTAGTATTGATCTTGGAACTTTGCTAGTCCGCATAACATGGAGTTTATTAGATTAATGGGCAATTCCTCCCTAAATTCACTTCCAACACTGCAATTGGTCATGGAATCCTTCGCATTAAACAGGTTGTGAAGAGATAGATCAGGCTGTGAAGAGGATCGATGTGGCATGAGAGGACATTCGGGGAACACATGCAGTTTTGGGTGCATTAGAGGATATAGTAATAGCCTTGTCATTCGCTAGCACTTATTACGAATGCAAATTCATTGCAACAGGCATTGACGACATTTTGTAACATCCGGACGGGATTAGAGCACAGATTCGGATGACATTTATCTTTTTTCTGAATATCGTATGACAATTCATAGCCGATGTGAATATAAATTAGAAAAAGCAGAGACGAGGAAGCTGGCAAATCACTGCCGCTTTAAAGCAACAAATAATTGGGTCTCTAGAGCATAGGAAATCTCTGCACTTTTCTGGGAGGTGCGTTCAAACAATTCTTCGATGAAATCGTTTCCAAAGTGTTTGGTGAGCATCCCTTCTGTTCCAGCCCTGAGGTGAATGACCATGTCTTGCGGACTCACTGGTACATCAGTTTTCGAACTGGGAGCTGTTAACATCATCTTTTCAATGCTAAAAAACCCATTTTTTCCTGTCAACTGGGTCATCTCCTTCGGACTGACAGAATATAGAGGCAAGTTGAACGAGTCCACTTGAGCCTCATTGATTAACCCCCGTACACAAAAATTGAATGCTCAACTGGTTTTGATACCTCATGGCTTGTTTACTATTGTTAAAGTTCATGTACTATATATAGGCACAAATGTTTCGTAATGCAATAACTAGTCAAGTGAAACGAAATCCAGGCTCAAAAGATGTTTGCTTGACGATTGATACGTACTAATTTTCATACAAGTAAACAAAACGAATATTTAATGACTGACTCACCGCCTTCGCCATATCCATGAGGCTGAAGCCAAGAGCATCTAATAACAGACCAACAGGGAGCTTGGAATGGTGTGTTCCATTAGGTCGACCTAGCGTGATCAGCACCATCATCCCTCCGGCCACAACTTCTTTAGCTCTAGCATTCACGAAATCATCAATGTCATTTTCAAACTGGCTAGTATAAGCATTAGCCACCTTGCCTGACGCGCTTGTGCAGTGAATCCTGCCTTTGTTCCATGCCAGAGAATTCTTGTCTAACAATTGCTCTGGCACCTTAGACAGCCACTGAAGTGAATAAGATGAATGCACGAAATGGAGCGAAGATGCTGGGAAAATCCTGTTGAAGAAAGAACCCGGGACTCCAACAGCAAAGTAACGTTTATTGGGTGGAAAAGAAGCAAACAGTGTTGAAATCATTAGAAGTATGATCATTGAAGAAAACTTGGAATTCGAGGTCTAGGGGTGGAAATCCTTGGGAGAGGTACTTATTCTCTACAGATTCTTGTACGGTTTAAAATGGAAAATAAGGTATTTGGTCCAATTGAACATCCCAAATCAGCAATACGGAATGTGTTTGAAGCTGAAGTCAGGCTTCTTACATCAAGCTTTTCAAAAATCAACTCAGGCATCATTTCCTTTGCAGCATTTGAGCCTGCTCTCTGCAAAAAATACCAATCAAAGAAATCTGTTTGTCACTTTTATCTCTAAAAACATGTTGTAGACCTGTAGTAGGAATGGTGGGCTCAATGCGCTCAACGCTAATGATCAGTGATATACATTCTATTTTCTTTTTCATATTTAAAAGGGATAACGTAGCCTGACAACATGATGTTAATCTAACTCGGGCTCTACATGTCTGAGATAAACTAGGACCTGATTTGCTAAACAGAGAAACAGCAGACTACGGATCTCCTCCCAATCCCTTTCTTTGAAGATACCTGTGAACAGGCATGATAAGATAGTCGGGCTACCCTTGGTGGTCTTTCTCCCAAATGTGACAAGAGTCTAAATAATGAGATCTTTATTTTTCTTTCACTATCTAAACATGTGTCCATGGATATATGGAGTTAGACAACTTCACATAGCAGGCAGGGCACACTCATCAAACCCATTTCAGATATATTAAGGACCGCCCAAACTAAGGTAACTAAGTCTGCGGTCAATTTGAGCGTTTTACTTCCCTTGCGTCGACATGTACAAACGAAGGTAGGTCTACATCCAAGAACGAGAGATTTTTACATTCCCCCGAATAGGTGTTGGACACCAAGTGAAGAGTACCTCGTATGACCGAAAGATGAAAGGACTTGGAACATATATGTATACTAAAACCCGAGAAATAGACATTTGGCCAGATTGTTGCATTCGCGGTGGAAGAATGTATGAAATCCAAACTAGTAATGTTGTTGGAGCGGAGCTAAATCCACACCCTTTTGGACAATACCAAAACCCTTTTTTGCTAAAAGAGGCATTAGCAAACAGCAAGAATGCCGTACTCTTTCGTGACAAAACAGTGTGCATTCAGCTTCCTTTTTTTTTTTCTTTTTAAAACTTATGGAGAATGACCTGATAATGGGAGTTTTTGGTGTAACTGTGGTACCATCACCACCGTTCATCATAAATGCTTCCGCCATTCTGCCTTTTGCTCTTCTTGCTCCCTTTTTTCTCTTCGTTCCCATTACAAGTTTGCACGCAATAAATACTAGCAAGAGGCCAGTGGCAAACGGGAGGAGAACACATTCCACGTGACTTGTAGGCTGTATCAACAGCATGTATCATCATCGATCAATCACTTTTACTGGATCTCCACCCATTTGAGGAGGATGTAATGATTGGGCCCTATTCCAGATAAAATAGTCATTGCAGTGTCAGTGTGTACTCTTTGTCAATTTTGTACTGAGAGTGCAAGGCAGATAGACTGAGATCGAAACCAAAGGCCTTCACTGAGTAAACCTACTACCGCCTAGAGGTTTTCTACAAACATAGGGCATCAATAACGTGAAGCTCTGAACCAATACCGTCTTATTGCGGCAAGTAAATTTATTTGTCCTATGAAGGCATGTTATAGGTATTACTCAACCAAGTCTTTCAAGTAGAGCTCAAGTTTTCAAAGAGGCCATTAGACAATTTGCTCTCTGAAGGTATGCTATAGGCATGTTTTCCGTGTCCCCATTGCAACAACATGCTTCACAACACGTGAAAACTGAAAAGTAGCGCCACCCAGGATGGAAATCTTTTGGCCATGTCTTTTGGGTGTAGCGGTTGGTTGGTCCTTGCCACACAGGATTAAGGGAAAGATCTATGCAAAACCCAACAGAATATATCTGATGTTAATAAATTGGGTCAGTGGACTCATTATCCGCCCACTAACAGATAATGTATATTTGTTAGTTTGGATAAATACAGTTATTTAGAGAATATTTATCTCTTAGGTGTTTGAGATAAATACAATCTTTATCTCCTAAGAGTTGGAGGTAAAGCCAGTCTCTAATTGTATCTCTATATAAAGGTTAGAGATATCCCAATAAATCAAAAAGTCAATAGTAATAACCCTCTCTCTATAGCACTCTCTCTAGAGCAATCACCAAGCTCTAGGATTTGGTTCGTGAACGAAGAACTCGACTCTAGTAGCCGTTTTCGTACCTGCGAAAAAGATCAAGCATGTTGGAGGCTCGTAATAACAAGGATCTTACGTCGGAATTTTCGGAGACTTCGTACGGTATGTTTTCGAAACCATTACGTGTTACGTGGTAGCACAATAAATGTTGTAATCGTTTCAACATTGGTATCAGAGCTGATTACTTGTTGATTCGCCTTTAACATGCTAGATTAATTTATGTGCATGTTGCGATTTTTTTTCGGATACATGAACGAGACCCATTACAAAAATTCGAAATTTATTGAGCATGTTTTCTGAAAAATAATTATATAATTTTGTTCTCCTATGGTTGAGGATGAACTCCATAAAATTTCGTGATTTTTGGATGCATGATTTGTGAGAAATCACGATTTTATTTTTCAAGAAAACTGTGGTTTTTTCGAGTTTTGGGACTCAAATTCGGAGCATGATATTCTATTTTTATCATGATCAGTTGGTACATAATTAATCTATGTCATATAAGCTTTCCAACGATATATCATACGCATTATTTGGCTTAAAAACGAGAGAGATATGACCTTCGCAAGTTGGCATCGCGGCTGCTGAAAATTAGGGTTTTTCAACGAAGAAGATGAACAGTGATCCACACGCTTCACGCGCTAAAGCCGAGCCAAAGCCGCGCCCACACCCCAAGGACGCGCACCACGCGCGAAGGCAGCTGCGCACGACACGCGCGGGCTCCCACGCGCCGCATGCGCCCAGGCCAAGTTGATTCCACGTGCGCCCACGCGCGCGCGTGTAACTCACGCGCCTGTTCAAAAAAAAAAAAATTCCAAACGCAGACCCACGCGCAAGGTGGCGCGTGGAGGCGCGTGAGGTATTTTCTGGCGGTGTTTTGACCCACCACCGGCGCGTGGAGCTCCTTTTTGGCTTCTGAATTTTTTCTATGGATATTAGATTGACATTCTAAAGAAACTTATGATTAATGTGTTTACTCTTGTTTTAAGAAAATTCTTTTGAGAATAATATGCTGTGCGGCATCTCCATTTGTTTTATTGGAGTAGTTTGTAGTAGGATTCTCAAAGATGTTGTATTCTACTATTTCCCTGTATATTTCCAGAAAGCCTTGTACGGGGATGTAATTTCGCACGCACATTATTCAAGACAGAATTTTCTTAGCATAAGTTATTAGAATGCCAATGAGGCTCAATGGAGTCCTTGCACACTTTATTGCATGGTGCAATTTTATATTATTCTAAATTATCATGTGGATGATTTATTATATTGTGGCTTATATAATGATGAAATTTATTGCGAAAAATTACTTGAAAAATATTTTTCCCAACTCACATACATGGGAGATGATTACGAGCTTAGCAAATTTTTTATTTCATGATGTGAGGAAGGATTATGTTTTTCATTTGAATTTTTTAAAATAAATAGAAATATGTATAATTAATGTCTTTTCCTTGCGCAATCTAATGTAGTGAATATAATGTCCACCAAGAATGTCATAGCTGATCTCGTTAAGGGTGAGAAACTTAACGGAGACAATTATGACATTTGGCACAAAAAGATGAAATTCATGCTGAACGAACAAGAGCTCGAGGAGCACTTGACCAAGGAGTTGGTCGCGCCAACTGAGGCGCAACCCCTAATAGACCACACTGCCTACCAAAAATGGAATCAGAAAGATCGTAGTGCGCGCTATACCTTGTTGAGCAGCTTGCAAAATGATCTAATCGGGCAGTATGATGAACTTCCAACTTGCAAAGCTTTATGGGAGCAGCTCAAGTTCTCTTTTGGTGGAACCTCAACTACGCGGCTTCGTAGACTTGTGATTAAGTTTGAGGAGTACACAAAAGACCCTAAACATACAATGAGTGAACATCTAAGGATGATGTCCAATATGATTGGTAAGTTGAGGGATGCTGGCCATGCGCTCACAGATGAGCAGCAAGTCAGAGCTGTCATAAGGTCCCTTCCTGCCTTATGGGCCAATATGAAACAGATATTGACCCACAGTGAAAACATCAAGAACTTTTCTGATGTTTCACAGCATGTCATCCTTGAGGACGAGACTCGAGATACTGACAAGACCCTTGCTTATGTCGCCCAAGGGGGATCGCGCAATGCAAATGGCAAGCGCGGAAGACAAAGTAAGAAAGGCGAGGATAGCACTTCTGCGCCAAAGGAAGGAAAAATGAAGAAACGCAAGAGAGGAAAACGTGGTGGGAAAAACGATCTGTCTAAAGTTAAATGCTTCAACTGTCAACAGAAAGGACACTTCGCTCGTGATTGCACTGAGCCGAAGAAGGTACTTTCAGAATCTCTCTCTCAGTTATATGTTTCCTCACATGTGATGGTTGCTCATTCCCAACCTGTGTGGTTTGTGGATACAGGTGCAACAAAACATGTAGCACGTGATCGAGAGGGGTTCGTAGATTATCACCAGATTCCAGCGGGTAGCAAACATATCTTCATGGGAAACAATAGCTCCGAAGAGGTGCTAGGGGTTGGTTCTTACCAGCTCAAGTTGCGCACTGGGCGCACATTAATTCTTGAGGATGTGCGATATGCACCCACTGTTCGGCTTAATCTACTTTCAGTTACTGCTTTATTAGACAGTGGTTTTTCCTTTATTTTTAAGGGTAATAAGTTGGACATCTTTTTGGATGATGTTTTGTTCGGACATGGTTTTCGCATGGATAGTCTTTTTCAATTGGATTTAAATGATTCTCAGTCCTCTTATTCTTATGTTGTGAATGATAATATTGTGAATGATTCTACCACCTGGCATGCAAGACTGGGCCACATAGGCCAAGATAGAATGACTTGTTTGGCTAGAGAAGGCCTTTTAGGCCCACTCGCAAAAGTCAATCTACAAACTTGTGAGGCTTGTTTGGCCGGTAAAGCATGTAGGAAGCCTTTTGGAAAGGCTATGAGAGCAACTCAGCCACTTGAGCTAGTTCACTCTGATATATGCGGACCTATGAGTGTAAAGGCACGCCATGGCGCCTCTTATTTCCTTACATTGATAGACGATTATACGCGATATGGTTATGTGTATCTGATATCTCACCGCTACGAAGCTTTGGACTGTTTCAAACGCTTTGTAGCTGAGGTTGAGAATCAGAAAGAGAAGAATTTAAAAACTCTTCGCACTGACCGAGGACGCGAATATTTGTCAGATCACTTCAAGAAGTTTTGTGAGGAAAAAAGGGTTACGCAGGCAACTTACTATTCCTAATACTCCACAACAAAATGGCGTTGCGGAAAGAAGGAATAGAACATTGTTAGACATGGTTAGGTCTATGATGGCGCAAGCAAACCTCCCAATATCTTTTTGGGGGGATGCTCTTTTGACTGCAGCCTATATACTTAATCGAGTGCCTTCACAATCAGTCAAGTCCACCCCATATGAGCTTTGGAATGGCCAAAAGCCAAATTTGGATAACTTGCACCCATGGGGCTCAGCAGGTTATGTTCACAGTATTTCTCATAAGTATGGGAAACTAGGGCCTAGAGCTAAAAAGAGTATCTTTTTGAGGTATTCTGAAAACTCTAAAGGCTATGTGATGTATGGTGAACATCCAAACGGTGGAAAGACTGAAATAGAGTCTCGTGATGTCAATTTCATAGAAAATGATTTTCCTAGCATTGGAGACGCAAGTAAGAATCTTGACCTCTATGAGTTAGAGGAAGTTGAAGCCACTTTACCATCTCCAAGCGAAGGTGGGGGATTAGTTCCTCATCCTGTTGTCGCTGAAGATAGTATAAGTGATCTTCAACCCAGTGGGAGCATCCTAGATAGTGGGAGCACACCATCAGGTCAACAAGATTCTCAACTGCGTAGAGGTGCACGAGGAAGAGTTCCACGTCGTCGTTTTGAGATTGACGGTGAAATTATTATGTGCACTCCAACTGATGAAGATGAGCCCACTTCTATGGAAGAAGCCTTATCTTCACCTGCTAGTAATGAGTGGATGGCTGCAATGAAAGATGAGTTGAGCTAAATGGAGAAGAATCAGGTCTGGGAGTTGGTTGACCTTCCGCCAGGGCGCAAGACTGTTGGAAACAAGTGGGTTTTAAAAGTCAAGCGCAAGGCAACGGGTCAATTGACAAGTATAAGGCACGTCTTGTGGTGAAAAGCTATACCCAACTGCGGGGTGTGGACTATGAAGACACTTTCTCCCCAGTGGTGAGATTTGCTTCAATTCGCCTGATCCTAGCTATTGTCGCCCAGCAGGATTTAGAACTTTTTCATATGGATGTTAAGACTGCATTTCTCAATGGAGAACTAGACGAAGAGATCTATATGGCTCAACCTGAGGGTTTTGAAGTCAAGGGACATGAGCGCAAAGTTTGCCTGCTCAAACGTTCTATATATGGTCTCAAACAATCGTCTAGGCAGTGGTACTTTAGGTTTCATCATGCCATTACCTCTATAGGTTTTGAAATGATTGAACAAGACCATTGCGTTTACGTAAAACGATCGAAGAAAAATATTCTGATCCTTTCTTTGTATGTGGATGACATTCTGGGAATGACATGAGTTCCATTGTCGCCACTAAGCAGTGGCTGTCCTCAACTTTTGAGATGAAGGACATGGGAGAAGCTAATTATGTTCTCGGCATTAAAATCATACGTGATCGTCCAAAGAGACTTCTCGGTTTGTCTCAAGAGACATATATCAAGAAGGTCATTGAACGATTCCGTATGCATAACTCAAAACCCATAGACACTCCAATGGACAAGGCGTGTACTTTCACAATAGACCAATGCCCAAAGAATGATGAGGAAAAGAATCGGATGTCAAAGTGCCTTACGCGGCTACAATTGGGAGTCTGATGTACGCTATGTTGTGTACGCGTCCAGACATTTGCTTTGCCGTTGGAATGGTGAGTCGTTATCAGAGTAATCCTGGACCCGCTCATTGGAATGTGGTGAAGAGGATCCTTCGATACTTGCGTGGAACCGCTGATCTCGTCCTGTGCTATCATGGTGGAGACTTGAGATTGAGAGTATACAGCGATGCTGATTGGGGCGCTGATAGAGATGAGCGCATATCCACTTCAGGTGGAGCTATCTCTTGGTACAGCAAGAAAAAGTCTTGCATCGCCCTATCCACGATAGAGTCAGAGTATGTTGCTTGTTCAGCAGCAGTCCAGGAAACTGTTTGGTTGAGGTCAGTCTTACAGGCTCTAGGGGTTACAGCTCATGCAGATGAGTCTGTCACTGTTCACTGTGTCAATACAGCTACCCTAGATTTTGTAACGGACCCCAAATATCAAACACATAGGCTTTCGTTATCACTTCATTAGAACTTTAGTTGCGCAAGGAGAGGTGACCATGAAGCATATACCTACTGGCAAAATGGTGGCTGATCCTTTGACCAAGCCTATTGCTAGAGATGTTTTCCTTTCTCATATTAGGAGTATGGGACTACGTAGGTTTTGATATGTTTATGGCATCTTATGTACTTGACATTATTTATAACATTAAATTTTCGTTCCTTAATTTGAGTTTATTTTGGAATGAATGGATAATCTTTGTGATTACATATACATCCTTATTGAAAGTGTCACCAGGCTCGAATTGACCCACTCACACGGGTAATTCACCTTGGCGCTAAGATAGCGAGCAAGATGAGACATAATTGTCTTAAGCGCCAAGTGGGCGAATAAGATGATACAGCTTATAAAGCAAACATATCGCCTTAGTTGGAGCTAAGATAAGACCTAATAAATGTAGGTCGATCATAGAGTATTAGAGTTGTCAAAGGGCCGGGCTTGGGCCGGCCCAGCCCAAGCCCATCGGGCCTGCTGTGGGGCCGGGCCAGTGGGGCTGCCAACCGGGCCGGGCCTGCCGAAGGCAAACCTAGGCCCAGTCCAGGCCCTGGCCCTAGGCCCAATATCTAGGGCCGGGCTTGGGCCGGGCCCGGGCCCTTTTTTTTTTTCTTGTTATTCAATTTTAAATTTCATCTCTAGGCAATATTCACAATTTAACGAACCTAATCTTTATCCTTTTATTTCATTATAAGTAATATACATATATATGTATGTATGTATATACATATTTATTTGTTAGCCATTATATTTTTTATTATATGTTAAACATTTTCATACTCTTCTTGGTGAGCTTTATTAATAAAATCTTAACACATAACAATTTATATAGAAAAATAATAAATGTATTCATAGGCCCTCCTCCTTTTATCCGGGCTTGGGACCGGCTGCTTGTAAACAAACAGGCGAAGTTACCTATTTTTTTATATATACGAAAAAATATATATCTTGCTTGTAAAAATTTATTTTATATATATGGAAAAAAAGTATATTTTGTGAAAAAATTTATTCTTAAAATTCTAACAATCAAAATAATAATGCATGTCTATCCAAAATATCAGCAATCAAAGATCAAGAAATCTGCAACGTCAACCAAAAGGATCAAAAGAGGAAAATAAAAAAAAATTACCTAATCATCCAGAAGTACTTCAATATCCGAGTCACTGCTCTTCCTATCATCAATCGGTTTATCTTGCTCGCGGTATTTCGCATCAAGATAATCCTTCCAACATACACATAGCTCGAGCGACTCGGGGTTAAGACGACTCCTCCTGTCATCCAAAACCCTCCCGCTGGCTGAAAATGCCGACTCTGAAGCAACCGTGGAGGCTTGCACTGGCAGTACATCCCGTGCAATTTGGGATAAAGTTTTATACATGTTTTGATTTTGTTTCCAAAAATTTAACAAATTAAAATTAACCTGTTCTTGCCTTGATAAATCAGAATAATGATCAGTATTTGCATATACACCAATCTCATTAAAAGAGGAAAAAGTATACGAACCTGCCGAATTAGAAGTACCTTCACCTGGTAGTTGTCTTGCTACTAGATGTTCAAAGCCCTGAAGGTATGGCGCATAATACCTCTCAACAGTGGATGATGATGTAGCTCGCCCGCGCACGTCAGCAGAATTACGATAGACGTTGAACAAGTCCTCAAACCTCTTGCTCACTTTTGCTGTGAATGCGGTTGTCTCCTCTGCTGTGTAGCACATTAATTTCGATATCTCTTGTATCGAGGCGTTCACGCCATGCAACTTTAACCTAGGATCTAAACAAGTAGCCACAGTAAAAATAGCAGGCAGTTTACTCCAATATTTATTAAATTTTTGATCCATCACTTTTACTATTTCCTTAAAGGGTCCTATATATCTCCATTTTGTTAACATTGTAGCCATCTTCAGAATTTCTATTACAGCGAGAGGAGAGGTGGGATAGTACGTACCAGACAATAAATTGGTAGACGTGTAGAATACCTCCAAAAATTCAGCTAGGTATGTGGCCATCTGCCATTCCTCTTGAGTTGGCAAGCCGGCTGGGAACTGGGTTAGTAGAAAATGCGTATAGACTTCTCGGTATGCCAGAATGTGTAAAAGCATGTGGTATGTAGAGTTCCACCTGTGGACCACATCTGTAACTGCTCTCCTGCGAGGCATATTATATTGAACACACAACGTTTTAAATTGTTGTGTTCTCGGACTCGAGCTATTAACATACGCTGTCATACCCCTCATTTTGAGAAGAATATCTCCTGCAGCAGCTAAACCATCTTGAACAATTAAATTAATAATGTGACAAACACAGCGAACATGAAATAATTCACCATTAAGTACAGGTTGAAGCGTCTCCTTTAAAGCTGCAACAGCAACTTTATTATTAGAAGCATTATCAAAACTAACACTCATAATCTTATCCTTAATTTTAAATGTGGTGCATGCTTTTAATATAAGAATAGCAATGTTCATTCCATCGTGCGGATAAGGGAAGTGCTCGAAAGCGATGATTCTCTTGTGCATAACCCAATCTGCATCAATCCAATGAGCGGTCACACAAGAATAACTAACAAAAGTATAAGGAGATTGCCAAATATCAGAAGTAAGACTAACTTTACCGTCAAATTTATCGAAATAATCGATAAGGCGTGCTTTAGCAGCATTGTACTGTCGGAGTGCATCGGATCTAGTTGTGTTTCTATGAACCTTTTTGTACAAAGGTTGAACGTATGTGTTCATATATCTAGAGTGCTTAGGATTATCGGCAAAAGAAAAGGCTTGTTCATCATGAATAACAAATTCAGCGAGACCGTCTCTTTGCTCTCGCTGATTATAAACAAATAACTTACCGTCAAAAGATAACTGCGTTTGGGTAGGTTCGACGTGGCCTTGTCGAGGTGCACACTGAGGGTAATGCCTGTTAAGATGTCCATTACCACTACCAGACGAAAATAATTTAGCACAGTACTTACATCGAGCTTTTCGGATGCCGTCCACCGTAACTTCATCAAAATGATTCCAACACTCGGCTTTCTTTTTTTCCCCTTTTGGACTTCTGGCTCATTACCGGAGGCATTGCTCGGCCCTTCTTCATCATGACCAGGCATAGGGTTGAGATTATGCCACGGAGTAGTAGCTTCGCCAACCGAGCTGCGTCCTTGACTATAATGCGGGGGGTCTTCATCAGGCGTGTATTCAAAATCTGGAATGTTTTGATTGAACTCCCAATTGGCTTGGGTATCTATCATACAGCCTGTACTCATTCGTCCAGGAACGAATGGTTGTGTTGGTGCTTGGATTGGTGTTTGTGATGGCCGTGGCGCTGGCGCTTGTGCTGGTGGTGGTGCTTGCGATGATGATGATGTTTTTCGTGATGACGATGCACGCCTCATTTTCTTCAATAATCCAGCCATATTTCACGCTAAACTTTGTAAGAGTAACTAAATACACAAGTATAAGAGTAGTAATAAGAAATAACAATTAAAAGAATGAACGAGTAACAAATATTAGAGAGTTAGTAATTAAAAAGAATTTAGCAAGACTAGTAATTAATAAACAAGAGTACTAATTAGTAAATACTAGTAGTAATTAGCAAGAGTAGTAATTGGAGAGGAAAATAGTAGCAAAGCTTGTAGAAATATAGAATGTTTAGGTAAGAGAGAGTAAGAAGATTGGTGTGAAAAATTAGAGAGAAATGGTGTGAATTTATAGATTTTAGAAACTTCACAAAAGACCAAAATACCCCTACAAACTATCCGTTTATAGTTGTTGGGGAGGGTAAGAGTGTAAAGGAGTTGAAAAATATAGGTTAGACTAAAATACCCCCCAAACTAGCCGTTATATTGCTGTTGGGGGGGTAAAAGTGGAATTTTGGAAAAGGGGTGGAAGAAAGGGGGGGAAAAGCAAAAAATTCAAACAAGTGGTGGGGCCAAAACCGGGCCAGACCCGGGCCAGAATCGGGCCGACTTCGGGCCGGGCCAAACCCGGGCCGTTTCCGAGCCGGGCTGGGCCGGGCTTTTTCGCAGAATCTGAAGGCCTGGTCCAGGCCCAGGCCCCAAGCCCGCTTGTGCTGGGCCGCTACTGTTCATGGACGGGGCCGGGCCAGCCTGCAGGCCGTCCGGCCCGTTTGACAACTCTATAGAGTATCTCCATAACTCTATGTAGCCTGTTTACAGCCAAATGTGAGATTTCAGGCAGGCACTATGAGAGTGACTGGGCTGAAAAACTCAGGTTAGGCGCTTGTACAGCAACTAGACTTAGATTCGTATGGCGTATTTTATTATACATTTATGTGACACGCCCTTATGGGTTACGCCATAGCATGCAAATCATACTGCATGTGCTAAATGCAGACCGACAGTGGGAGTGACGAATGAATCCCTGCTTCATCACTATGTGAGCCACTTGGATCGAAATTTTTGATCCTATATGGTACCCTTTTTCACCTTAGACTATGTCATGAAGAGGATACTCAATGTCGCTACTTTAGCATGTACCCTTGGATCATGGATGATGCGGTCTCGCGGGGCATGTCTAGGAAAGCGGTTGGGTCTAATTGGAATGACATGAGGGCTTTGGGAAGAAAGTTTAATATTACATCATGTTGTGTGATTCATAGCCCGGGCGACTTTGTCGATTTTCGTTTCGATATGAGTCATGAATACATAACATATAAGAGGTTTAACACTGCTCATTATGAGGGATTTGAGAGTGTTTAATCTGGTGTAGTTGAACTATCTGGGGTACATACGAGATTTTTTTAGAGTGATGTATTGTGTTAGTTTGGTGATAACTTAATACAATACTCCTCAACTGGACATCCTTTCTCGTAGGTCGTACGTTTCATTTCCTGTATGAGGAGATGAGTGGACGAGAGATAGAGAGGGACTGTACGATTTATTTGCCCTGTCTATGGGCGAGTGGGAGCTGTTAATAAATTGGGTCAATGGACCCATTATCCGCCCACTAACAGATAATGTGTATTTGTTAGTTTGGATAAATACAATTATTTAGAGAATATTTATCTCTTAGGTCTTTGAGATAAATACAATCTTTATCTCCTAAGAGTTGGAGGTAAAGTCAGTCTCTAATTGTATCTCTATATAAAGGCTAGAGATATCCCAATAAATCAAAAAGTCAATAGTAATAACCCTCTCTCTATAGCACTCTCTCTAGAGCAATCACCAAGCTCTAGGATTTGGTTCGTGGACGAAGAACTCGACTCTAGTAGCCGTTTTCGTACCTGCGAAAAAGATCAAGCGTGTTGGAGGCTCGTAACAACAAGGATCCTACGTCGAAATTTCGGAGACTTCGTACGGTATGTTTTCGAACCCATTACGTGTTACGTGGTAGCACAATAAATGTTGTAATCGTTTCAACATCTGACAACGACCAAGAAAACATTAATTGACTCAAGATCACTGATTAAACAATTTAATCCTCAAAATCCGAAATTTTAATTCAGGAACTTATCTATACGACAATAAGGTGTTAGGCACCTCGTCACAATAGCAAGCTGTTAAGCAGCTCCTCATACTGTAAGTAGATTTTTTTTTTTGTTTTTTGTTGAAATAAGAGCAACCCCTGATTTTAACTAATTAGTGGTTTGAACTCACTAATTGGAATTGAGTGGCCTACATATTCGATCCGACTAATCTCAAAATCTTGTAATTTTGACATCGGGGGAGATGACCTAAATCTTGATCTTGGTTTTACGTGGGCAATTAAACTATAAAACAAGTTTATCAAAGACTTAGACTGAGTAATGGACTAAAAATTTGACTTAAGGAATGAAGATTTGACATGCAAGGAAGGGATCTAACCCTACAAGAACAAAAGACAGATCATAATTGTCAACCTCTGGAGTTCTGGGTCGTTGGCTTTGCTGTATCGACAATGCATAATATAGGATATAAGTGTGAAAGTAAGTTTATATGAATTTAGCTGAAGATTAATGCTCTCAAAATTGCGGGACGTAGGGTTTTTAAAGTTCTATATTCGTGACACCTAGATTTTATGGACATTCTGCTGTGTCATGTAAGTTTTAACTTTGTATGCGGTTGTTACTCGACTGACTTGGTGTATTCAATTTAAAGTCTAACCTTTTTAAGTGGGATACATAAGTTTAAGAATGTATTTTCACCAACGACTGAGTCGTCATCACAACCCTCTAGCTCTTCAATTAGGGGGAAAATAATTGTAACCAATTTTTGTAAACTCCTAAATCCTTTCGTAGAGTCCGTCATTGATATGAGTAATAAGTCATAATTCTGATCTATAGTCAACTAAATTACATGCATTCAATTGGTTTACAAACATAAATCAGTTGTCATGTTTTCGGCCACACTTTCCAAATATTCTTACAAACATTGAGTAAAGAAATTATGACCTCTAACTTTTAGGGTTCTAACAAACCGGTTTTAGCACTTAAATCGAAAAACTGCATTGATGATAAGCCGCTTACATATTTGTTGTTTAACTAATTTTTTTTCCTATAACTGTTAAGATCAAATGATGGAGGGTGCGTAGACATTCCTTTTTTGCAATTATTATTAATTAAATAAATGTTGAACTTATTATTAAAGGGAGTTTATTATTGAGCTTATGCCTCATAATATAACTTAATTAATTAGTTTGGTCCAGTCCAGTCTGATTGTCCAGCCCATTAGTCCAAGTCTAGTCCAGTCTAATCAGTATTTGGGCTCAGTCAAGCGCAGTAGCCCAGTCCAATTGTGTTAGTCCAATTCAAATGTTTAAATTTTATTTTGTTGTTCAGATAATTAAGCGGATTATTTTGTGAATTATCCTTTATGCAAGGGATAAAATCTTTGATTTATATGGTTGAGAAAGACAAATCTCGAATCTGGTATATCCGACATAAAAAAAATTAGAGATAATTACCAAAATTGGGGTCAGATAACGTTTCGCAATTCGAAAAAAAATATTTTAAAATTATGGGATGAACCGGCTAATTTTTTTAATATCCAGCAGATTAGTTGACTTTTGACAATCTCCGATTTTTATCAATATTCATTGTTATCTCCAGCTCCCAGATTGGAATAGCCAATCATATCAGTTCTGCACCCCATAGCTCTATAAATAGGCTCCTTGGCGTTGATCAGTATCAAGCTTATTCTCCCTAAAGCTTCTATACCATTATTTTGTGAAATGGTATATCATCTCTTCCGAGAATTTAGCCTTTCATATTTACTTTATAAGTCATTTATTCTCTTCCCTCATGGATTCTTTGGAGAGCATTACCGAATCATCCAGGCATGCAGATTCCTGAGTTAATTTTTACAGCTTTCTAATGTAGGTAATCACATAGAATTGTCTCCCATTTTCGTGATTGCATTTTTATTATAAAAATCAAATGACTCTTTTACATTTCTCAATGTAATTCTAAGACCGAAATGTAGATTACAACCTGTAGGACCAAAGTTGAACTATGCTAATTTTGATTTCAGTTAGTCTGAACAGATGTGTAGGCATTTTGACCTTGGGTGTCGAGTTGAAGACACACACACACACACACACATATATATATATATACATACATATATATATATATGTGTATATATATATATGTATGTGTATATATATATATAGCGTGCTTGCGTGAGTGCGTGTGTTTGTGTGTGTTTAGGGTTAGTGTTATTGTATATGTTACATGTTAAGTGTTTTTAAAGGCCAAAAAAATAATCGAAATGAAGTAAAGATTGAAAGTGTATGGTCTGTGCCCATCACTTTCCCATGCATAACTTAGTCCCAAATCCATTTCTTTATTTTTGAATAGAGTAGTTGTCCTTTTGGGTTAGTTTTCTTTCCCCTTGTTTTTCCTATTTTCCTAAATAAAATAAGATATCGACTCCGACTTAAAAATATCTTTCTAGGGGGGAGGCAGTTTTGCTATGGTAGCGACTCCGATAAGGACCTAAAAAATAAAAGGGCTAGACTTGAAAATTTTCTATATTGACT
This sequence comes from Escallonia herrerae, assembly GCA_033070095.1. Lineage (NCBI taxonomy): Eukaryota > Viridiplantae > Streptophyta > Magnoliopsida > Escalloniales > Escalloniaceae > Escallonia > Escallonia herrerae. The sequence continues at coordinate 45,562 of JAVXUP010003393.1, read as the reverse complement.
TTTGGCCTTTGTATGTATTTGTCTTGACTTGTACAATGTGATATAACTGTGGTATTTGTGCTTTTATTTCGTACCTCACACTTGCGTATGTCTTACCCTAACCCATCCACTCGAGGGTGACAACTGAAGCCCTTGGACCTTCTAGTTTCAAGGCAATCTTTCGAATGTACCATCAACACCACGACCTTGTACTAAAGGGACCTCCTGATTTTCTTGATAAACTCGCGATGCTTGAGTACTAAATCACTAGAATGAGAAGAGTCGATGACCCTAGACCTTATTGCCCTGATTATGAACCCCAAGGATAGATTGTCCCTTGAATTCAAGATGCCGAAGATAGACAAGTTTGATGGGACCACAGATTCTAAGATCCATATCAAGATATACATGTGTTTGCTAGCCCTTACGGAGTCAATCAAAACCAATTGATTCAACATTTCCACCATACTCTCACGAGAGCTGTCTCTCGTTGATTCTTCACTTTGGACGAAGCCAGAGTCTGAACTTGGAAATATGTTGTAAAAGAATTTGTGAACCAGTATCGGTATAATGCCAACTTGGACATTACTGGAAGATACCTGAAAACCACCAAGGATCTTAGAGAATCAGTGTTTACCTTTATCACGAGATGGTGAAATAAGGTCGCCCAAATGGTAAACTATTTTACAAATACGGAACATGCAAACATTATCAGGAACAATATATCTTCTCCCCATATACCATGAGTATGTCTTTGATCATTACCACAATTCGTTCATGGTTCTAATGGGATCCCTCATACATATTGAAGATGCCATCAATAAGGGAACCATTTCCCTTGAGTCAAAGCCAAGGGCATATCAAGCAGGTTGTAGGAGTTCTAATGTGCAACCTAAGCTAGCCACCGCCAATAATATCAATAATGTACAACCACGCCAGGTAGTGTCATTGGAGGCCACTATAGAGCCAAGGAAAGAGTTCACTCCATTGATCACGTCGTTGCCCAAAGTCTTTGAACAATTGTTGAGGAGGGGTATGATATACAAGCTGCTGTCTATCCCTATGCCAACAATAATGTCCGAAGGATATGACATTCATGCTTTCTATGCTTATCATCAAAGGAAAGGACACCCTACGGAGAGATGCATAACACTCAGGCACGCTATCCAAGATATTATTGATAAGGGCAAAGTTTCTCCCCATAAGGCCCAATGTTCAGAAAGAGCCCTTGACGCCTCACAATATTAATTTGATTGGCGATAGCCGACTAGTTATAAATCTGACCACCTCTATTATTCTAGCAAGTTTGGTTAGCTTCATTGTGTGATTTTTTGCTACAGTTTTGTGATGTTATCACATGGGAACAGTTAATAGATGGGAGGCCCTCACTGTTAAGGAAGAGTAAGACAAAAAAATGGGCTTTATGTTCAGGCCCAATGTCGAGGTATCCCACCTAACTAGATCAGGCTAAGTATACCAAATCATCCCTCAACCAGCCACCTCTAACCCATTATTTTCTCAAGATCCCCGATGATGAAGTGCTAAGATAGTTAAACAAGACCCAAGCAAACATCTTCATTTAGGGGTTGTTATCCGCCTCATACTCTCACTAGATACCCATCCAAACTCGGCTTTAAGACATATCACAAGTGCTTGGGCCTATCGGGCCTATCCACTATAGGAATGTCCCCCCCTTTCTAACTCAGATTTATCCAAGTTGGTACCTAGCCACAATGACCCCCTCCACATCATAATGCAAGTACCCGATAAGAGGGTGCCCCTAATCTTCATAAAAATGGTTTGCCTTAAAATTTTGCCCACTATGCACTGTAAGCCCTCGGCATTAACCTCTCAGAGTTTACCCCCTCTAACCAAGCCATCCAAGCCAATGGTAATACCCAGATAGAAGTGTTTGGTACACTCAAGCTCTCTATTACTGTTGGAACAACTAATTTCAAAGTAGAGCTTGAAGTGTTGGATATACCTGCGGCATTCAATCTTATGTTGGGAAGACCTTGGATACACTCTATAGGTGCAATCCTATCTACATTGTACCAAAAGGTTAAGTTTGTGTTGGATAAGGCCCTCTTCACAATCATGGGTGATTTATAGCTACCTTATATCAGGCAGGTGGAAAAGGAGAAAGATAGTATTCAGATCTCGTATAACTCATTGGATGTTCTGCTCAATGGCTTCAGGATTGATAACCCGGTACAATGTCTGGAATGTGAGAAAGTTTGTCTCCTTGGAAACTTCCTCACCTTTGCCCCAAATAGTAACATGAAAATATTCCTTGTGATGAGAAAGTTTTATTACTTGATCGGAAAAGGTTTAGGCCAAACTGCCAAGAAGTTCCTTGTTTTCCAGCTCTCAAGAATAAGAAAGACCAGTTTGGGCTAGGATATAGGCCGACCAAGATAGAGAAGAAGGAAGTCATCAGAAAATTGGTTCATGCCAAGAAAGACTAACATAATGCACAACCCACGAACTTTAAAGGTGTGAAGGTCCCCATGTTACATGGATGCTTTGTCAAGGAAGGACAAAATGGTCCTTTCTATAGATTTTTGGAGCCAGTCTACAGTATGGAAACAGGGAAGATAATTAAAGGATGAGAAATCTTCTATGACTAGGAATGGGTTGAAGACAAGGAAATGTTGATCCCAACTAAGCCAAGTACTGAGGGTGTTCCTGACAAGGTGGACACTATGGAACCTGAGGGAGTGACAACATATTTCAATGATATGCGTATTCTGGTGCTTATCTGCAAGGTAGACAACAAGATTGTGAACCCAGTATGCCTAATCATTCCAACACAGGGTGATGCACAGAATTGGATAGGGAATGTTGGTTGTGGGAGAGATTACCGAAGGGCGTCTTGCTGCCTAAGCTATTTCTAAGCCGAAAGATGCTTACGTCCCTCTAGACAATTTAAATCTGACCACTTATTATGTTTTCCTAGACTACTTTGATTGACAGTATGATGATTTATTTTTACTAACCCTTGGTTATAGGTTGTGATGAATTCATCATTACGATTAATGATGAGTCACAACTAATGACAAAAGTGATGAAAGAAATAAAAAAAGTGGAATCTAGTCGTGTCAAGCCAATGGAAGAAGAAACAGTCAAAGCCAACATAGGTACGTCCAAAACTGTAAAATAAATTAAAATCAAGGCTAGATTAGATGAGAGAGAAAGAGAGGAAATCACTCCACTCCTTAAGGAATTCAGTGATGTGTTTGCTTGATCATATAGTGACATGCCCGCAATCAATCCGTCAATTGTGGAGCACCATCTACCTACCCTACCCGAAGCTAACCCGTCAAACGGAAGATCCATAAATTGAGACCAAAGTGTTCCTTTAAGGTTAATGATGAAGTTATGAAGTTACTCCACATTGTATTCATCATATCTGAGTGATCAAATACCCTACCTTGTTAGCCAACATCTTACTAGTCCCTAAGTCTACCTATCAAGTCAGAATGGGTATAAACTACTGAGAAATTAACTGAGCTTCCCCTAAAGATGACTTTCCCTTACCCATCATAGATATGATCATAGACAACACCACATAGCAAGAATTGGTTTCTTTTATAGATTACTTTACAGGGTCTAACTAGATAGAGATAGCTCTTGAGTACCAGGAGAAAACAACTTTGACAACCCTTTGGGGCACCTTTTGTTACACAATAATGCCTTTCAATTTGAAGAATGACAGGGCTACATACCAATGAGCTGCTACCACCCTTTTCCATGATATAATTCACAAGGTGGTAGAAATGTATTTAGATGATATGATCATCAAGTCTAGGAAGCATAAAGATTATGAATAGTCCTGAGAAAGTATTTTGAGAGGTTAAGGTAGTATAATGTGAGGCTCAACCCACAAAAATATGGGTTCAAGGTTACTATTGAAAAGTTGCTAGGATTTACTGTAAGAAAACGGGGAATAAAGGTTAATCCGACCACAATCAAAGCCATTGTTGAGATGCCCCCACCCATAAGTAAGAAAGAAATTCGAGGGTTCTTGGTTAGAATACAATACATTAGCCTGTTCATATTCCAACTAACCATGGTTTACAAGCCCACGTTGAATTTAATATAGAAAGACTCAACCAAAGAGTGGAATCCTTTATGCCAGGAAGCCTTTGACAAGATCAAACTGTACCTCAGGAAACCCCCAATCTTAAGCCTCTATTTCCTGATAGTCCTTTATTGTTATACCTAATCGTAACCGATACAACAGTCGGATCCATGTTATCCCAACATTTAGAGAATTCCTCGCCAGAAAGAGCTATTTACTATGCCAGCAAAAAACTGAACCAATGCGAGGTGAATTACTCAGCTATAAGAAGGCATGTGTATCTCTGGTATGGGTAGCACAGAGATTGAGCATTACGTTTTGGCTTACCCCATCAGACTATTGGCCAGGATAGATCCAATGAAGTACCTATTCAAGAAACCAATCCTATCCAACAGTCTAGCCAAGTGACTTTTGTTGCTCTCAGAATTTGACTTTACCTATGTCACCAAAAAGTCAATTAAAGGAAATGATTTGGGTGACTTATTAGCCGATTGGCCAACGAAGGATACCAATAAATGGGAGACAAAATTCCTGGATGAAGGATTTTGCATCATGGAATTGGAGATGAGATGGAAATTATATTTCGACGAAGCAGCGACTAACAAGGGATTTATAATAGGAATATTCTTAATCTCTAGGGAAGTGGAGGATCAAAGATAGGCATCTATAGGCATAACATACCCATTTGGAGAAGATCGTAGATCAGTTTGAGGATATGAAATTCCATTACGTACCGCGGCTTTAGAACAATTTTACTAATGCTTTAGCCACACTTGCTTTTATAGTGGATATCCTAGGGGAACAGGAAGTGGAGTCGTTTGTAATACAAATAAGGGATTGACCAGCTTACTGCTTTATGATAGCACCCGTATAAGAGGATCAAGTGCCTGAACTGTGTACACTATTGTCCAAAACCTTATCCAGGATAGTAAATTCCCCTATGGATGTTCCACGAAAGACCGTGTGTGTTTTTAAGAGGTGCATAGAATTTTATCATGTGTGACCGATGGTAGAAATTATAATGGAGAAAACCTATTGTGTGTTACCGAGAGAGAAAGAAGTTAGATCACGAAGGATATACATGCAAGGGAGTGTCAACCGCACACGAACGGCCAAATCTTAGTAAAGAAGATTCTCTGGCATGGATAATATTGGAGTATAATAGAGTAGCATTGTGTCGACCATATAAAAAGGTGTCATAACTGTCGAGTGTATGCCAACCCGTAGCATCTCCCTCCTAGAGAGTTATACAACATGACATCCCCATGGCCTTTTTTCAGTTTGGAAAAAATATATGATAGGGATGAATTATCCCATGGCCTCTAATGGACACGAGTTTATTCTAGTAGCCATGGACTACTTCACGAAGTGGGTGGAAGCCACTTCATACCCGTTGTTCAATGCTAGGGAGATGGCTTAGTTCATTCGGAAACACATCATTTGTCGGTACGGAGTTACGCATGAGTTGATATCAGAAAATAGGTTACATTTTTAAGGAGAAGCCACAGATTTAGATAAAGAAAAAGGCACCATTCCACATCACTTATCACGATACCATCCGCAGAGCAATGGGGCTGTAGAAGCTACCATCAAGAATATGGTGTGTAAGATAATAGATTCTTGTAGGAGTTTGCCTGATAAGCTTCCATATGCCCTCTTTGGTCATATTACATGAGTGAGAACATTAACCAGAGCCACCCCATATTTGTTAGTCTATGGTATGAAGGCTGTATTCCCAACAAAATTGGAAGTGATTTCTCTGACGATATGGTTGAAAAACCAAATTGCTGAAGAAGATTGGGTGAGAGACATATTTAGAGAACTAGCACTAGCAGATAAGAAAAGGTTAAAAGCGTTATATTACATTCAGGGTTACAAAAAGTGAATTTTCTTACCTTTAATAAATGAGTGAAAGGACGCAGTCTGAAAGAAGGAGATTTGATACTGAAGGAACATGTTGGACAGATTTGGAAACCACGAGGAATATTTGAACCCAACTGGTTAGGTCCCCATATGATCAAGTAGCTCATGATTGGGGTGCAACATTATTAGTCAATTTAGATGAAATTGAACTATCACAATTAGTCAATCTAGATAGGCTAAAGAAATATTATGCTACTACGATGGCCTTATCCTCCTTAAGAACATTACCCAGCACACACAAGTCAATGTAACATAGATAAAGATACATAGGCAGACCGTAAAATTACATCGGATACGATCAAATTTTAATAAAAGAAGTCCTTTATTCCACTAGCTAAGATGTCGATTACATTCCTGAGCAAAATAAAAATGTCCACTAGGATGATAACCATGAGAATGGCGGCCCAGGCAAAAGTTAGGGAGAAGAAAAAATGTATATGATAAAAAAAGCCTACTAGGACGAAAGCCCTGCAAAGGACGGCCTAGGCAAAAGTTAGGGCGAAGAAAAATTCTAGGTGATGTCAGCAACCTAAGGTGGTTGATCAGCATATTTATTTCTTCTTCTTTAAAGAAGAACGATCTTCATCCAAAAATATGATTGACTTGAACATCTCTATACTTTTCTTGTAAGTCAACCTCTGGGATATTGGGATCACATCTTCTAGAACTTTAACCTCAAAAACCAAACATCGGTTCGCTTTCTCCATCTCTTTACATTTGCCACGCTTACAATCAAACCGACCCTTAATATAAGCATCCATGTCATCTTCCCAGACCAGAGCAGCTTTGGTACACAATGGCCTGTTGTGTTTTTTCTCCTTAGGCAACAAGGAAGGCTTTTGCCGAGGCTCATCAATATGCATCTACCGTATCGAATTCCTATCTACATCAAATTTCTCTTCAAATAGTTGGAAACTAATCCAAGATTGCTTGTTCCAGGTGAACCAGACTTATCTCTTAGCTTGAGAATGACAGAAACTCTTAACTATACTCTGAAAAGGTCTGTCGGAATCAGGTGTTTCTACCCCCCTAACGGCGATAATAGCACCAGCTTCTTTTTTAGCTCACTCTAAAAACCTTATCTCACATGCACATGGGAAATCCCAAGCTTGCTTTGCCCTCAATTTGCTTTCCAAAGTCTAAAGTTTCTTTTAAATTTTAGGCCAAAGCTAGTTGATGTACTCCTTAGATGGCGAAGGGGCAATCAGATCCATGCAATCGACAAAGGTGTCACTCCTTATAAAGCGATCAAAATAGGTAAGAGAAGCCCAACCTTTACAAACAGCTTTGTTAGTGAAGGGCTAAGGTCATTCACCACAATGACAAAGTTATTGTAAAAATCTGAAATGGCCTGCTTCAAATCGAACTGTCTCAAAATCCGACATGCGAAGTAAAAGGATGAATAGTAACACAATCGCAGGAGACAGACAAGGTAATGTCCAGAGGTATGCAGAGTAGACTCGCGGACTCCCAACCAGGGATCATACCAATGGATGTCTTTGGACTCCTGCCTACAAAAAAATCAAGTCCAATAGTCTATGCCAGAAAGATCTTCAAGAGCAAAGGTCAAGTAAGAAAGAACAAGGGTGGTACTTCGCCTCAGAGGGAGCAGCTATTAGCCGCCTGTGATCATGAAACTACATATACAGAAGTAAGGGGCTACCTCTAAATGCAAGACTTGGGTCTTCATGCACTTCAAAATGCCATTTATGGTCTCAGCCACCATTAACGGAATTAATGTTTTTCCTTTTGTAGACACCTGAACTAATAGCTCAATGAGCCTCACATCAGAAATACCAGGGCCAACGAGAGTGAGATATTTTTCCACCATACAAAATGCCATAACCGTCATCCGGCCACATTTATACTTTAGATCGTGGTCATCCGGTTTAGTAGAAAAATATTATGTTATTGGAGAAAGCAGAATGCCTTCACCTTGGATGAAAGACCTAGCACTCTTTTCCCCAAGCTTTAGAAAATCTATGAGGGCTTTAACATATCCATCATGGATGACAAGAACAGTAATGGGTATGTTAGAGCAGGAAATTTTTCATAAGTCGAGCAATGTTCATCCAGGCCGAAGCAGATGACATGATCATCAGAATCATAGAATTTGCATGGTCGCGCGTAGAATGTCTTCATGAACAATCACATTCCACAGACTCGTCACGGACCTCAGATTGAATTGTCTATCAAGATGAATGAGTTTGATCTTGTTGAATGAATCGGCAAAAGCTCAAAATTGAAGGTTGAATATCGTTGGGTTATCTTCAAAAGCCACTGGGATTCTTCTAGGAGAATGAAAGTTGGATGCCCCTCTCAAGCGATGAGTCCCGAATTTATAATAAGAGAGCCCTAAGTTGTATAGAAATAGGACTTCAAAATCTAAAAAGCAAAAAAAATTACCAGACAGTTTTCCCCTTGCTTCGAATTTTTTGGTAGTCGATGTTTTTGACAAAGTATCCGGTTTTATGAAATTTAATTTTTGCTTAAGAGTAACAGGCCTGTTTTCATAGAATAATTGATTTATCTTTTGATTAAACATCCGATTTTACCATTTTATCAGGTTTAGTCTCAAGCTAACCATTCGGTTTTACCATTAAACTGGATTTAGTCTCTTATTAACGGTCCTGTTTTACGTAAAAATAGGATTTTGCCTCTGAGTAACCAGTCGGTTAGTCAGTTCTTGTAGTTGCCGATTTTTAGGCCAAGACTTGTACCTGTTCAAGCAACTCAATCCAATCTCAGTTTCTTCAACCCTATTTTAGGCCAACCTCATTTTTTTTCCTGTGCAACTGTATGAGCATACATTCACGATAATCATTAACATAGAATTGATTAGGCAAAGTTTTTTACTCAAAACAAGAAAAAAAAATAGTTGTGCATTACATCCAATGTAATTGTTTACGGGTTAAATTAAAATTTTAAGCGACGAAGCTTTTTTAAATAGCATCAATGCATTTAGTGATGATTAGCGTAGCGAGATTATGTAATACCCGTTAAAGTTTTCAATTGCATTATTCTATCATAAATAGTTACTTTGGGCATTTTCGTAATAAAAGAGAATTTTGGGTGAATTTCAAAAATAGCCTAAAGTCTAAGGGGTTTTGGTAAAATGCCAACTTAGAGTTCTAATATATAATATGACTTTTGAATTGCAGGTGGCCTTAATTCATTTCCCCATGTTCTTCTGAAAATCGGCAAAGAGAAGACAGAGTGTAGAGAGAAAGAGTAGAGAGAGAAAGTGGAAAAAAGGGAGAGAAAAGATAGATTGGATCAAAGTAAGAGTTGGAGGATCAAAGATCGTGGTTTAGAGGAGAATTTCATAAGGTAATCACTCCTAAAACTATTTTATTTTGTGTGTGTGTGCACGCGCGCGCATGTGTATACATGTTTTTCTTTTCATAAAACTCTACGAATTCGATTATGAATCGTGTATTATTGTTATAGAATGTATTAGGATGTTAGATTAACGAATTGGAGCAAGAAAAATGAGAAAAAAATGATGTAAAAATGGAGACAGATCGAAAATTAGGGTTCTCCGTTATTGTTCACGCTGAAGAAGACGGAAAAAAGTAACCCGTGCACCATTTGGGGAGCGTATTTTTTAAATCGTTTAATTTTTTTTATTTTTTGTGAAAGTGTGAAACTTCTAAAATTCGTCTGAACTATCTAAAGGCAATATTAAATTCTAAAATTTGTGTGTATTGTTTATACGATTCTAAGATGTTTTAGTTCGAATTTCAGAATTTTTAGATGTGATTTGATATGATTTCAGTATTGCCTTTGTTTGGGCAAAATGAATTTTTTAAAATATTTTGAATGAGCTTTTGACCTGATTTTAATTTCTATATTTTTCTAACATATTTTAAAGCTATTTTCAAAATTATGGGATTTTGTTTTGACCTAGAAATATTAATGGTTATTTTTGGGTCTTCTTCTAATTAAGGAAATTATTTTTAAAAAGAAAATACTTAAAATTCAGATAATTAGTATTTTGATCTGATATACTATTTTAAGTTATAAAAGCATTTTATGAGAATTTTATTGTGAATTTTGGGGTGTAGTTAAGTCTTAAGGTTGTGTTATAGGATGTTTAACTAGTTCAGGCTGTCTTGCGGATTGGGTTATTCTTAGAATATAAATGAACATCATGTAAACAATTAGTATTGGTCCTACTCTATTGTAGTTGAGATGGCGCTCTAATATCTGTGCTACCCCAACTTAGGTTATTCGAGGACCTCTGATTTTGGTTGATCGAGTAATTAGCTAGCTTCGGAATAAGGTTAGAGATTTTTATCTGAATCAAACTCCTCATATTTGATTTCTTTTGTTCTTCCGATTTGTTATCGCTATTCTTTTGGATTCTGTTATTTTGATTAAGATGCATTGTTTACCTTAAAACCATTCATTAGGCCTTAAAACGTTTATTGAAACTCTTATCGGTGCTCATTAATTATTTTTCATCGAGCATTGAATAACATGTTGCATTATCGAAATGTTGTCATCCTGCATATTGACATTAGATTCTTGTATTGGTGTGTTTCGGTGGAGTTGGTGGGTATTGGAGGATTTGGTGTTTGGTGTGGGCTAGTACCTTGATGGACTAACCGGTGTATTGGTGTGGGTTGTGGGCTAGTACCTTGATGGATTAACCGGTACGTTGGTGTGGGCTAGTGCCTTGATGGACTAGTCGGAGTAAGGTGTTAGTGGGCGTTGCCTTTGTGGTTTTGCTAAGTGATTACCCTGCATTGCCTATACGGCTTTGCAATTGCTCATGTTTAATAACACTTATAATTGTTTCTATCGTATCTGAAAGTCATATTCATATCTGATCGAATTAGTTGTAATCATTGTGAAAATTCTAGAAATCCTCATAGAAATTGTATCTTTGAACAAAACTATCATCGTTTTGCATTTGTAAATTATTTTATATTTTCTTCGTTTGAACGACCCTACTGCTCTCAAAAGCTCACCCTCCTTTGACTTCCTTTCCTTAGGTAATGGTCATCACTAGATTGCTCAGGATTTGTTTTAAAGCAGAGCGTGAATATTAGTGTTTAGTTGCTGGATTAGTTTATTGATCATGATTGTGTACTTAGAGTAATATATTAATTGATGGTTAGTTGCTATGACAGATTGGTAGTATCTATTCGGTTGAGTTTGAGGGTTTTATTGCCTTAGTGTATATGATCTAGTGAGTGTTAACGTTCCAAAAATTCCAGGATGTTACATCCAATGTTTAAATCAGCCCTTAAAGGACTATAGGGCCTAATTTAGCTATTTTGAGCCAAACTCATCAACCCCTCTGAGTCTTCTTTGGAGTGGCCTCCTCCTCGTTCTTGGTCCCTGATGGTTCACACCTTCCTCATCATCCTTTTCATACTCTTCCTCCTCACCTCCAGAATCGGGAGATGACTCTATCACCACAGTCTTGTCGAATTGGGGCTTCTTATAAGTCTTACGAAAGACCGAGGTAATCTGATAAGATTTGTATATCTGCTTTGGTGGAGGGGCTGGGGCTTTCCCTTTACTCCCTGTAGCAACTTGTTTACCCTTAAACAATGCCGACCACTATTGGATTCCCTTCTTGTAAATATCCGACTCGTCGCCCTAGTCTTCACCGGGCCTCCCTTTTGACTCATCGAAGTCACTTCTATAGGAGTCTGAGTGGTAGTAGCAGCTCTCACCGGCTCTATGGTGGTCTAATGTCCACTGGACACACTACTAAATGTGGCACCAAGAGGTTGGGGTGGGTGCCTCAGTCGTATTGGCCTATGTCACGTACACCTTTAGCAAGTCCAGGTAAGTTGATAACATGTCCTTGAGACTGTGAATCATCTGACAGGCATCCTTCAGCACTAAGCAAAGGACCTACAATAAAGAAGCACGTCTAGTTAAAAGCAAGTGAAAAGTAGTAGTTTAACAGTGATCATTTGTCTTGGATAAAAACTCGTTTACGACCCGAGCGACCCGAAAATTGGTTAATATATGGATGTCCCACATAGGTCGCGACTTAGCTGTAAGTATACAAGTCCTCTTGTCCCACATCAGCTATTTAGAGGAATCACAACCTATCTCTAATTGTATATAAGTCATCTTGTATTGTGTTTTAGGGATAAGAGAGAGGAGCCGTTCTTTGACATGGTTTGTTAAGAGAGACAAAAATCTATAATTTTCATTGGCAGTCATAGTGACATCGCAGCTACCACCGAGGAGTAGGCTTTCATCGAACCACGTAAATCTTGTGTCTTGCGTGCCTTTATTTTTTGTTATTATTTTCAGTCCTTTTCTTTATTGATTGGTGAGAAATATAGTATATATTTTTTCACAAGTGGATGGCGCCAAATACTTCACGAAGTATGATTTGGAGAAGTTTGATGAATCGAATGATTCCATTTTATAGAGGATAATGGTGCATGCTATTTTGATTTAACGAGAGTTGTTGAAGGCATTAAAGAGGAATCAAGAGCTTCCTAAGACAATCTCTGCTGAAGAAAAAGAAGACATGTTGGAGAGAGCCCATAGTGTCCTGTTGCTTTGTTGAGTTGACAGCGTGTTGCCAAATTTTTCTCAAGAAACGACTCCAGCTGGATTGTGGCTGAAATTGGAGAGCTTGTACATGATGAAGTCTCTGACAAACAGCCTATATTTGAAGCAGCATACTCTTTTGATGAAAAAAGGTACATCAATTAGTAATCATCTTGATGAATAGAATAAGATGATATTAGATCTGAAAAATATTGATATCAAGATAGAAGATGAAGATAAAGCTTTGTTGTTGATGTGTTCTTTAAATCTATCATATGAACATCTTGTTATTACCTTATTGTATAGAAAGGATAGTATCTCCATGGAGGAGGTTGAGACTGTGATAAATTCTTAGAATTAAGGAAGAAGGTTACAAAAAATAGGGAAGAAGAACAAGGTGATGATTAGATGACTCAAGACCGAAGCACTGACTATGCTGGCTCTAGAAATAGAAGAAGATCAAGGTCTCAATTAAAGGCCAGAATTAAAATTTTACTATTATTACAAGGAAGGGCATTATAGAAGAGATGGTCCTGAGCGTAAAGGGAATAAAAAGGACAATTCTAAGACAGTTGATGTTGCTGGAGTAGTAGAAGATGATTTTGATGGTGTGGATGTTCTTTCAGTTACTATCAGTTCCTTAGATGGAGTATGGCTTCTTCATATGAGTTGCTCATATCATATGTGCCCTAATAGGGACTGGTTTGCCACTTATTGCTCACTTTATGGTGGTAAAGTTCTCATGGGAAATGATGTCACCTATAAGGTGGTTGGGATAGGTTCAATTCAGATCAGGAGGAATGATGGTATTGTGAGAACTTTGACTGCTGTCAGTTACGTTCTAGAGCTGAGAAAACTCTTATTGTGATGAGAGTGATAGGAGTATGGATATGCTAAGCAAATGAGGTTCGCTAGGAAGAAAAAAAAACAAGAGAGCTAGATTTTTGTGAGCATTATGTCTTCGAGAAGCAGTGCAGAGTAAAATTCAGTTGGGCTGTTCATATCACCAAGGGTACGGTGGATTATATCTATTCGGATCTTTGGAGTCCTTTCACATTACTTCTAAGGGTAGTGACAAATATATATTGACCTTTATTGATGACTTCTCAAGAAAGGCTTGGGAGTACATTCTCAAAAAGAAAAGCGATGTCTTTGCTCAGTGGAAGTAGTTTAAGACAACGATTGACAAACAGACTGGAAAAGAAATTAAATGCTTGAGGACTGACAAAGGTATGGAATTCTGCTTGGATGAGTTCAGTAAGTTCTACAAGAATAAAGGCATAGTGAGGCATCGCACTGTTAGAAAATTTCCATAGTATAATGTGGTTGTAGAATGGATGAATAGGACTCTCGTTTGGGTATAAGCTATTAAAGCAGCTGCATATTTAGTGAATAGGTCTCCATCGACTGCACTTGATTCCAAGAATCCTGAAGAAGTTTAGTGGTAAGCATGCTAATTATGAAAACTTGAGGATATCTGGTTGTCCTGCTTATGCTCATGTTAATGATGGCAAACTTGAGCGTGAGCAAAGAAGTTTTTTTCTTAGGCTATGCAAGTAGGGTAACTGCTATGTAATTGAATCCAAGACCAACATCGACTATGTTCGAGCAACTTCGATATCTGAGAGGGTTCATTGGACATACATTTGCTTATATGCTGGCAATAAATGGACACCCACCACGTTACCAGCAGCACACATTTGATGTTTGTACATTTCATTTGACATTGGGTCTTTGCGACCAACATAGTCACTTATTTTGTTTGGTGACCCATGCTTAGTGTTTATATGTATAGGGTCAAAATACATAACGATGCTTGTTTGGATAATGGATGAGAATATCTTTTGCTCATTATCATTGGAAATTAGTATTGGATTCTTTCAGCTTCGTTTGGGTGTCATGTCATTTGGTACCGTACTGCGCTACTCGAGCTTACCCTTTTACTCTACCTTGTCCCTTGCAAAGGTGAATGAGGTGACTAAGCACTTTGCCAGCATTGGAGTTTTGAGAGTTCTTTCAGTTAATTTGACTTTGTAGTTTTATTTTGGGATCTTTACCTTGGTATGGGTAATTTGATTGGGTTGATATTGTGTAAGTTGTTTTAGTCGCTGCATTCAGTAAGAGATTCTGAAGAGAATAGATTTTCTTAGATTGTTGTCTGATGGAGATATGTGTATTAAGGATTTAGTTACTCTATTTTAATTTTATACCCGATGTTACAAGAATTACTAAGGTATATTATATCATTTTAGGGACCTTTTTTGAAATTTGGCTATGTGACATCACCTGAAGAGATTTAGAGACTAGTAAGCAGGAGCCCATGAAATTAGTCTATGCTTTTATTATGTGTTGGAGGAACAAAGTTACCCAGATGGTTAATTGCACCTTCAGAAGGAGAGCATGTTAACATAGTAAGAAAAACTTCTAACCAATTTACCACGAGTATATCTCTGTGACACTACCACATCTCCTTTAAGGAATTGATGGGATCCCTTACATAGTTAGAAGATGCAATCAAAAAGAGAACCACATCCTAGGATACTAAGCCAGGAGGATACAAGACTAGTGTGAGAGTCCAAATGCCCGATCGAAGCCAGCACTGTAAACGACAAGTGGTGTCATAGAAAGCTAGCAGTGAGCCAAGAAGAAAATTCACCCGTTTATTGGCCAATGTGTTTGAACAGTTACTACGGAGAGGCATGATTGCCGACTTGCCACTTACTCCCACGCCAGCTGTCATACCAGAGGTACATGATTTCTACACCCACAATGAGTACCATAAAGGGGTT
This sequence comes from Escallonia herrerae, assembly GCA_033070095.1. Lineage (NCBI taxonomy): Eukaryota > Viridiplantae > Streptophyta > Magnoliopsida > Escalloniales > Escalloniaceae > Escallonia > Escallonia herrerae. The sequence goes on along the minus strand of JAVXUP010003393.1, from coordinate 30,256 downwards.
GGGCATCACATGAAAAGGTGTTTCACCCTCAAGCATGCCATTTAAGATTTGATCAAGAAGGGTGAAATTTTCTTTCTGGCCAGGCCAAACATGAAGAAAAAACTTCTACACTGAAATTGGATAAACATGCATGGTTAATTGTGCCCTTTGAGTGTTAGATCCTTCTGCAATCATAGTTTCTGTATATCAAATGGAAGCTATATTAGATGTGACTATTAAAAATTTTTTAGTAGGAATATTACGATGCAATTTTGCGGGAAGAGCTAATGGGAGAAGAAGCCTATACCGTAGAAGAAGAGGATTAAAAGACTGAGGTTTCACCTGTAGGCCCAATTACTGTTTTGCATCTGTCTAGGTTGACTGAGCCTATCAAACAACCATATCACAAGTTACAACTGATCATCTATTCTATGAAGATCCACCGGATGATAAAGTACTTAAACAGATGAATAAAACTCATCAACATCTTTATTTGAGAATTGTTATTTGTCTCCTACTCTCAGAGGTAGGAAGTGATCAAATTACTCAGTAAGTAATAAGTTCCTAACCAAGATCAGCTTAATAATCTATCCAATGTGTGGGCTATTCAGTACCACAATGTTTTTAAATTTGCTGAGACAGAGTTGCCAAAGAGTGGGCTAAGCCGTAATGATCTGTAATACATCACCTTGCGAACCCTTGATAAGAATGTTCCTTTGGTTGTCATTGACAATGGCTTGGCTCTAAACGTCTGCAATTTTGTACTGTCCAGGTCCTCAAGATTGATCCCTCTAACTTCACCCCATTGGACCATGCAGTGAGAGCCTACAATAGTAGAAGGAGTGAGTTCATTAGCACACTCAAACTCTCCATGTCTATAGATATGGTTAAATAAAAGGTTAATTTATAGGTGTTAGATACTGCAGCAGCTTTCAATCTTTTCCTCAAAAGGCCATGGATACATGACGTAGCAACAGTACCTTCCAGCGTACACCAGAATGTTAAGTTTATAAGGCCATTTTCACCATCATTGGAGACTATCAACTGCCCTAGATAGGGTAGGTGGAAAAGGAAAATCACAATGTGATGATTAGCATGACTCTCTCAACATACTTCTTAGTAGGTATAAAATAGATGACCCCGTACAGTCCCTAGAATATGATGACATTTGTAGCCGGGAATTATTTCTCAATTTCACACCTTATAATAACACTTTTGTTCTCTCTAATGAGGAAGTTCTACTAGTCCCTAGGAAGGGTTTGGACCGTAATTGTCAGGGGCTTGCTAGCTTCCCTGCTCTTAAAGTTAAGAAACACAAATCTCGGTTAGGATACTATAATATCCAGCATTAACTCAATTAGTTACTTATTAAAAAAAAACTTAAGAAAGAAACTTGGAATTTGCCAGCAAGCGTGGCTGCTGCATGTAGCCACTGACCTCAATCCTTACACAGTGGAATTTGCATGAGCATGCATTGGATTGGAGGGGTGGTAGGTGATGATTTTGTTGGAACTTTTGCTGGAAGAAAGAGAGATAATTAGAGGAGGAATTAAAGATGAGAAATCTGAGAAATAATGTGTTAGACATAATTTTAGCTCATTAAAGTGGAATTTCAGTTGGAAGAAAATTGATAAGAACATTGTCTGTTACTTTAGTTAGATAATTCTTGAACTTTGGTTTAGATTAGTTCAAATGATATGCATTAATGTGTTTACAATGCGGATCCAGTGTGTTCAAGGTGGTATTTCAGTGTGTATGAGTGTACATTGAGTGAGCACGGAGTGTGAAATTGGGGTTGGGGGTATGTGTAGTTGTAGGTGTAGGTGTGTGGGTGTGTATGAGTGGGTGTGTGTAGTTAGGGTGTGTGTGGGTGGGTGGGTAGGAGTAGGGGGTGTCTCTGTGTTCTGGTGTGTGCATGAGAGCTGTACAAAATCAGCAAGGTCTGTGCATGCGTGTGTGTGTTTTTCTGTGTGTGATTAATGTGTAAATTCAGCATCTATGTGTGCATGCATGCGCGTGTTTTTGTGTGTCCAGGTAAAGCAGGTGCAGTGTGTGAGAGTGTGTGTCTGTGCAGTAAGTGAGAGTGTCTAAAATTTTGTAACATTGCAGTGTTGTTTACTCTTCGTAGTAATTTTGGTTGCCTGGTGCACATTTTAATATAGGAGGGTGATTTTCCAGTATAATATTTCTCCAAAGGACTTTTGTATCTTGAAATTAATCTAGCATGAAACAGATCTGTTTTTAAAATGTGTTGGGAATTTGCTGGTTACGACGGTCATGAGGGATATTTTGGTAGTTTTACATATCCGGTGACGAACTTAGCTAATTTGTGCGATTTAGCGCGAATGACAGAGTTCGAGAGACTATCTTAGTTACTCTCTCAAACCTAAGAAATCTGTGCCATAAATGCACTTTTAGTGGCAGAGGTTAACTCGTATTATCGGGTTAGGATAGCTAATTGTATCAAAAGGTTATAACCTGCTGAGTGTTAAAGAGTGGAACAAAGGGTCCGTGTGTTATTAATTGATGGCTGACTAGCGAGATATTCGAGCACTAAGGGAATTAATTTACAACATGTTCATCTTTTTATATTCAGTAGAAGAGATTAGCATTGCACCCAAAGAAACTCCGGATTTGCTTAGTGGTTCGAGTAAGTACTCCCGCCATACCTCCAATTTTTACCATACTTTTCTAAAATATATACATTTTTATTATTTCCATACATTCAGCTAGATGTTTTGATGTCTTTCAAGAAACACAACTGCTTTCATTTTAAACTCTTGATAAGAAACAAAATGAGCTGCCATGGAACAATTTGTGATTATCCGTTTATGAACCATGCTTTGCCGGACCAGATGAATTTATTGAATAGTTGATGTGTCCCATATGTAACTGGAGAAAGTTAGATTTTGGGTCCTTGTTAACTGGACAGAACATTAACATGCAATACTGTTCTGAGTGGTCGTCCCTGCTTCTACCATAATGATTATCACGAGATAGGATTCCAGGTCCAAGTCGGTGGGACCAAATGCTGACTACAGCATATAGTGTAAATGGTTATCCAATTGAACAATCACTTGATGATAATCGCGCTATTGTTTTTGTATCACTTAATTACATGTTCTTACAAATTATATATACTTCCTACATGCTTTCTCTCCCCTTTTAGAATCTTATCGCACATAGTTCGACACTGTTTGCTTGTATTGTGCATTGCAAATCTGTTAGCTTGCTCTTCCATCACGGTCAATTTTTTTTATCCACAACCATGCATTCTTCTTTTTATGTTTTGATTAAACTATTAGTTGTTGCAAGGCCAATATGTACTATTTGTTTGAAAGTTAATCTAGAAAAAGATAAGATAAAAATTCTCATAAAATACTTATCTCTAGAATGGTGTAAACCAATATCTATCTAAAATCTAAAGTCTAGATTGTCGTAAGAAAATAACTCTGTATCTAGCAAGTGAGTCTAGAGAATCCCACCCCCACTTTTATATAGATGAACTCTAATTGTATCATCCTTTGTGAAAAATAAAAAGTCTATTTGGTCAATTATCGAAGAGTGGTAGGTGCCTTGTATACCAAAAAAAATGAAGAAGAGTGGTAGGTGCCACCTATGTCCACTTAATGCTTTTATTAAAAACTCATTTATCCCTCGCAACTTCCTTCTATAGAAACCAACTCCTTTCCAATACAACTAGGGATGGTAATGGGGTGGGTCAGACGCCGATCTTCTAAAATCCGAACCCGCCCCGCTCGTCATGGAACTTCGCCCGCCCCGCCACCGGGTTATTTATGTGAAATACCATAACCGATCCTATGAGAATGTAGAAAACCCGTACCCGCCCCGCTCCGCCCCGCTCTCGCTGTAGCACACGAAAAAATGTACCCCTGAAACACGAGTTTATCTCTAAGATTTCAAGCATTAAAGCAGATACAATGAAATCTGAAATCGGATCAGCAACTCAGGTAGCGGCATGACACTGCAGTGAGATCTGGAAACTCATTCCGAACTGAGCGAGTTCTTGACTCTTGATTCTAGTCTCTCCAATTGAGCTAGGGATTTCAACATCTGAAATCTGAATATACAGAGAAGAAGGCAGCGGCGTAGCCTTCGGCAGAGAAGAAGGCAGCTGCGCCGGCGTAGCCTTCGATAGAGCCTTCGGTGGAGCCATCGCAAGCTCGACGGCAGCGGCGCCGACATAGCCATCGGCAGAGAAGAAGGCAGCGGCGCCGGCGTCGCCTTCGGCAGCGCCTTCGGTGGAGCCGTTGCAAGCTCGTGGCCGTGCAATGGAGAGTGGGCAGAGTCGATGGCTGAGTGAGAGTGAGAGAGCCAGAGAGATGGTTGGGATCTAAGGTTTGGGAAGAAAAGAACAGATATATAGTACAGGATGGATGGCTATGATCAAATGATATATTAGGGTAAGTATATCGGGGCGGGGCGGGGCGGGGCGGGCAAAATATCATACCCGGTCCTAACCCGCTACGGGTTTTTCTTATTAAATATTATACCTGCCCCATAATCCGGTCAAAATCAAAAAAATCCGCTCCTAACGGGACGGAGCGGGACGGATATTCGCTGGATCAAATTTAAATTGCCATCCGTAAATACAACACACTTGGGTCAAAACAACTTATCTTTTACAACAATTGTCTTTTCCTTGTCAATAGCAATTGTCTTTTCCTTAATTTATCTTATTCTTCGACAATCCTCCAAACCGCCGAGTTCCCTTCATCTAAATTACCTCACTTGTATACTCAGAAGCTTCTCTCTTTTTAAAAATATCTCTCTGACTTCTCTCTACAGAAAAGCCTTCCATAGAAATCCATCGCGATATCCCCATCGAGAGTTACGCGTGTGGGGCGACAGCCAAAATTTGTCCTAGTTTCTATGTTCTTTTCGTTTCTTGTTGGTATGGTTAGGTGGTGAGAGGATCAACATCTATAGTGGCCGACGATAGATGGAGGGTGGACGACGGTGGAGGACGACGAGTGGTGGAGGGCGCCGATGCGGGGATGGCGCTGCCTAGATCTGCTCCGATGTGCTGGATCTGTGTAGATCTTAGAGATTTTCTTGATCTACTAGATCTAAGAGATCTTAATTGTTGTGATGGCTGGTGGGTTAATCATTGTATATGTTTGTTTGATGAGTTTTTTTGTCGCTAGGGTCAGACCTATCAACGTCGGCGGTGGTCGGAATTCTACCGGTGGTGGCTAGAATTCCACCGGCAGTTGTCGAAATTCTACTGGCAGCATTAAGGGCTCGTTTGCTAGCTGTGGGTGTGTCAATTGTGGTACTGGGTACTGTGTCTAGGGTTCTGGTGTGGTAGATGTCCTTAGGGGTGCGTGGGGTAGGGGTGTATAGCCTCGGGGGAGCTTAGGTTTTTGGGGTGTGTGTATGTTGGGGGGGCTTGGGCCCTGGGGAGGTGGTGGGGTATTCGGGATATTTTACTCCAGAGGTTGGGGGGGGGGGGGGGGGGGGGGGGTTAAGGGGAAAGGGGGAATAGTCTGGCTTAGCCCTGCTTTTGTAATACCCCGAACCTTGATATTTATTCTCAATTATTTTAGTTCTTTAGCGAAAATTTTTGCTCGCACCATTCAACTTCAATTTGCATAAACGATATTTTATAGAAATCTTTAGCGACAATATATAATGTTCTTAAGTTACAAATTAACGAAGTGGGAAGAATGTAATGCCCAGAATATTTTAGTGGTCGATGAAAATTTTATTTTAACCTTAATCTAAGATTATTGGTGGTGATTTAAAAGGAACGTGGGTGAGACGAGAACGCTAGCTAAGTATATGGGGTATTTAGAATTATTTTAACCAAGGGTAATCATATATAAAGGATGTTTCAAGAGGGCAGCCGTCCCAGTAGATTTGTCAGCCCCGTTTCACGTGAAATAGGAAAGAGAAGGAAGGGAAAAACCAAGCTAGGGGAAGAAAAAGTTCAAGGTAATAAAATCACTAGACTCTTTCTTTAGTTTAGCCATAAATTTAAATGATTTATATACAAATGTTTGGTGTCAAATTGATAGCTTTTGGTGTGTTTGAGAAGAAGACTATTGTAGAATAGCATAAGAGAGAGTTAAGGTTTTTATTATATCTCTTATATTTGAACTCCGATTGATATGATTTTACCCTCGGAAAACATCATTGTGTCGCCTTCAATTCTTTAGTTTTGAGTTCTCTCAAAATCCCATGTTTGCACATTGAAAAACGATCTTAAAAACAATCAACTGTAGAAGTCTAGAACTTTTGGTTTTCGACAGCCACTTCGATTTGACATAGAAAATTAATTACTCATGGTATTTTTGTGAAATTTATAATTATAGAAACCTCAGAAAGTCCTCTTAAACTTTGTTGTCTTGAGTTTTCTGAGATTCATAGTATTTATATTCCAAAATAATCATTGAACAAAACTGGTCTGCACAAAGACATGCTATTTTGATCAGCCGTTTTGATTTACTGTAGAGAAGTTGGTACTCATTGGATTTTTTTGAAACTTATATTTCTGAAAACCTTAGAAAGTCTACTTTAACTATGTAGTTTTTTTTAATATTCATCACGTTTCTTCCTCAAAATATTTAATCTACAAAACTAGGGTTTGCTGAAAAATGTTGTTATCAAAATTACAGATTAGTACATTTCCCAAGACGTTTTGAGCCACTTTTGAGCAGATTTGGGCAAAGTGCGAAATTAAAACTAGACTTATTTTTGTGAAACCTTCGATGTAGAAATTTATGGGATTTTTATAGGCATGCAAAAGGCCTGAAACAATCTTTTTTTCAAAATAGTTTTTTGAATTATTTGATAAGCTAAACAAAATTATTTTTGCCAAAAATTTTACAGTGATCGAAAGATACTGAGATGCTTGAGCGTCTGAAATTTCGAGGTAGTTTGGTGCCGTTTGGATAAACTTTGGAATAAGAACCTTACCACTCAATTTAAGGAACGGTTTGAGATTTTGAACGGAGAATTCCCAGAAAAGCCATTTTTTTTCAAAAAACTCACCTAGTTGTTTAAAAGGATATTTTGAGTTATATTGGGTATGTAACAATACGTTAGGCAATGGGATAATTTGGTAATTTTACATAAGTCAAGGGGTATTTGGGTAAGTTTGCGCACTTGGGAAAAATTTAGCACCTTGGCATGATTGAGCGGCAATAAATAACATATGTATGATTTATTGTTTAGGTTTCGATAGCCAAGAGCTAGGGAAAGTTTGGAAACAAGAACCAAAACCGCTTAGCTATTCAGATAAGTACTCCTGCAATATTACTCTGTATTCCATATTTTCCGTCTATGTATATGTATAAGTGATTTGTTCCAATTAAAAGTTTTAAAGCCTTTGACACGCTACTATTTTTGTGTAAATTGATTGATGAAAAAAATCATCAAAAAATGCCATGGAATGTTTCTATGAGTAGTGTTTTAAAGTTGGCTTATGTTAAATGAAACAGTATTTCTAGCTTGGTTTTTGTGCCCTATATCCACAAGAAAAAGTTGGATTGTTAGGTCCTGGTCAATGGGACGATACATTGACGCACAGTACTGTTGCTCGTGATTCGCCCTTGCCTCCTCAATAATATGTATCCCCGACAAAAGAGGGATTATAGGCCCTAGTCAGGGGAGCGCATACCCTAACCGAATAATATTTATCCCCAGTGGTGTAAGAATTGTGGGCCCTAGACAGGGGGAATGTACGCTGACCGTAACATACCTAGGTTATGAGGAACTGCGATAGTTGTTAATGAGCCTCTTAATGTCGTACTCCAGTTTTGAGATTCTTGGATGAATTGCCTTCATAAATTATATATATGTGTGTAGTATCTCCTTTGAAAATGTTACAAGTTTCAAATCGTAGAGAAAAACCATGGCATGTTTTATGAATCCCAAAACCTATTTTAGGGATATGGTATGTGTACTTACTGAGTCCCAAGCTCACTCTTTTAAATATTTTTCAGGCTATGATCTAGATGGAACCGACAGTGATGAAGGCCACAAGGATTATGGTAAACGACTGCTAGAGGAGTTATAGTCCACTTAGATTATTTAAGAAATCAATAGGTAGTATGCTAGTACTAAATTTGTAATTTGAGATTTTTTTTCGGAGCTTAGATGTCCACCAGATTTAAAATGATCTATGTTAGTCGTTAAATAAAGAATGTCATTGGAGATTTATTGAGAAATTGTAAGCATGAATTTGGAAATATTATTAAGGAGATAGATTTAAATACTTGGTTATAGATTCTTGTATACAGGTTGAGGTAAGACCTGGCAGAGCCCTCGGTTGGAGTTCACTGGGTCTGCGGGCTGGTCACGTATCTAGCTCACGGGCCTACCTGTGGGTTCGAGTCGCGATAGTTTTTGTGTTTATTGGTTTGCTTTTGGATTCACGGTTGGCTTGTTTGGGGTGAAAATCCAGGTGGAATATTGTGAACCATGACAAATTGACTGCATCTTATCGTGGCGAGGTGATCCCTTTGGTTATCGAGGACACCTTCTATTATTCGTACGCTTCCGGTTGACTTCCTCTCTCTATTACTTGTATTTGTGTTTTTGGATTTACGTTTGTTTTCATCTTTGTTTACTAAAAGTGTTTATGTACCCTTCAGGCTTCTGCATATTACTTATAGTTAGTCTGAAGTGTAGGATATGCTCTGTTTTAGTTTAATTGTAATATGTAGGCTTAGAGGTAATTTATTCATTTGTGACCAACATGTTCTTATATACGAATGAGTAATGGAAATGTCGTGACCTCTATATGCCATTGGGCAAATTTTGTAACCTTTCAATTATCATTGTTATTCTCTTATTTACCAACAAAAAAAAAAAAGAAGTTACTCCACTCACTACAAGAATAAGGACTTTTCGCGACGAACAATTTCGTCGCTAAAAGTCGTATATCCATCGCCCAAGGATTTTAGCAGCGGGCTCTTTTGCCTACAATGTCGTTGCTAAAAGTTTTGCGATAGAATTTTCAAATTTGTTGCCTAAAGTCGACTTTGAGCGATAGACATACAACTACAATTAGCGAAGGATTCTTCGTCGCAAATTGTATTTTATGTATTTTAATTAATTTTTTTATAAATAATTTATTACATAAAATATTTAGCAACAGAACAATACGTCGTCAAAAATTTTAACGACAAACATTTTGTGACTGACTATCCGTCACTAAAAAATATTAAAAACTGATGACTTTTAACATTTAGCAACGGAAAATCCATCACTAAAAGTCTATCGCTTAAAACTTCAGCGATGGAATTCCGTCGCTAAAAGTCATTTATTCACAGGGGGCGGGATAAAATTCGTCACTAAAAGTCAAACTAATTTTAAAAATATTTTTTAATACCCAATACTTATAATTATGAATTCTCAACAATCATTCTCAATCCAGCAAATATTTCTCAATGCACATTAGGGTTAAATAATTGCTGATCTACCAGCAATTATTTAACCTAAAACAGACACAACACATATGTATAAAAAATGAATTTTATACTAATCGAAAAATAAAATATATACAAAGTTCAGGAGGGTACGAGAGAGGGGTACAATAGAGTAGGGGAGGGGAGGGAGGGAGTACAAGTCGCAGGAAGAGAGGGCACGAGAGCGAGATAAAAAATAGCTACGAGGGAAAGGGCTGATCAGGGGTCAACGAGTCCTGGATCTGGATCATGCTGACCATCCTCATCCACGTCATTACAAATGTTTGGTGTCAAATTGATAACTTTTGGTGTGTTTGAGAAGAAGACTGTTATAGAGTAACATAAGAGAGAGTTAAGGTTTTTATTATATCTCTCATATTTCAACTCCGATTGATATAATTTTACCCTTTCTGAAAACATTATTGTGTCTCCTTCAACTCTTTAATTTGGAGTTTTCTCAGCATCCCACGTTTGCACATTGAAAAATGATCTTAAAAACAATCAATTGTAGAAGTCCAAAACTTTTGGTTTTTGACAGCCACTTCGATTTGTTATAGAAAATTAATTACTCATGGTATTTTTGTGAAATTTATAATTATAGAAACCTCAGAAAGTCCTCTAAACTTTGTAGTCTTGAGTTTTATGAGATTCATAGTATTTATACTCCAAAATAATCATCGAAAAAAACCGGTCTGCACAGAGATGTGCTATTTTGATCGGCCATTTTGATTTACTGTAGAGAAGTCGGTACTCATTGGATTTTTCTGAAACTTATATTTCTGAAAACCATAGAAAGTCTACTTTAACTATGTATTTTTTTAATATTCATCATGTTTCTTCCTCAAAATATTTAATCTACAAAACTAGGGTTTGCTGAAAAATACTATTTTCAGAATTACAGATTAGTACATTTCCCAAGACGTTTTAAGCCACTTTTGAGCAAATTTGGGCAAAGTGCAAAATTAAAACTAGACTTATTTTTGTGAATTCTTCAATGCAGAAATTGATGGGATTTTTCTAGGCATGCAAAGGGCCTGAAACAATCTTATTTTCAAAATACATTTTTGAATTATTTGATAAGCTAAACAAAATTGTTTTTTGCCAGAAATTTTACAGTGATCTAAAGATACTGAAATACTTGAGCATCTCAAATTTCGTGGTAGTTTGGTGCCATTTGGATATACTTTGGAATAAGAACCTTAGCGCTCAATTTAAGGAACGGTTTGAGATTTTGATCGGTTTGAGAATTCTCAGAAAAGCCATTTTTGTCCGAAAAACCCACCTGATTGTTTAAAAGGATATTTTGAGTTATATTGGGTATGTAACAATACGTTAGGCATTGGGATAATTTGGTAACTTTACATAAGTCAAGGGGTATTTGAATAAGTTTGCGCACTTGGGAAAAATTTAGCACCTAGGCATGATTGAGCGGCAATAAATAACATATGTATGATTTATTGTTTAGGTTTCGATAGCCAATAGCTAGGGAAAGTTTGGAAACCACCGCTTAGCTATTCAGATAAGTACTCCTGCCATATTACTCTGTATTCCATATTTTCCATCTATGTATATGTATCAGTGATTTGTTCCAATTAAAAGTTTCAAAGCCTTTCACACGCTACTGTTTTTGTGCAAATAGATTGATGAGAAAATGCATCAAAACTGCCATGGAATGTTTCTATGAGTAGTGTTTTAAACTTGGTTTATGTTAAATAAAAAGGTATTTCTAGCTTGGTTGTTGAGCCCTATATCCATGGGAAAAAGATAGATTGTTAGGTCCTGGTCAATGGGACTATACGTTGATGCACAGTACTGTTGCTCATGATTCGCCCTTGCCTCCACAATAATTTGTATCCCCGACGAAGGACGGATTGTGGGCCCTAGTCAGGGGAGCGCATACCCTGTCCGAGTAATATTTATCCTAGGTAGAGTAAGGATTGTGGGCCCTAGTCAGGGCGGAATATACGCTGACTGCAACATACCTAGATTATGATGAACTGCGATAGTTGTTAATGAGCCTCTTAATGTCGTACTCCTGTTTTGAGATTCTTGGACGAATTACCTTCATAAATTATATATGTGTGTAGTATCTCCTTTGAGAATGTTACCAGTTTTAAATCGTTGAGAAAAACCATGGCATGTTTTTATGAATCCCAAAACCTATTTTAGGGATATGGTATGTGTACTTACTGGGCCCCAAGCTCACTCTTTTAAATATTTTTCAGGCAATGATCTATATGGAACCGGCAGTGATGAGGGCCACGAGGATTATGGTAAACGACTGCTAGAGGAGTTGTAGTCCACTTAGATTATTTAATAATTCAATAGGTAGTATGCTAGTAATATATTTTTAATTTGAGATTTTTTTTCGGAGCTTAGATGTCCTCCAGATTTAAAATGATCTATGTTAGTTGATAAATAAAGAATGTCATTGGAGATTTATTGAGAAATTATAAGCGTGATTTTGAAAATATTATTAATGAGATAGATTTAAATACTTGGTTATAGATTCTTGTATACAGGTTGAGGTAAGGCCTGGCAGAGACCTTGGTTGGAGTTCCCTGGGTCTGCGGGCTGGTCACGTATCTGGCCCACGGGCCAACCAGTGGATTCTGGTCGTGATAGTTTTTGTGTTTATTGGTTTGCTTTCGGATTCACGGTTGGCGTGTTTGGGGTGAAAATGCAGGTGGAACCATGACAAATTGACTGCATCTTATCTTGGCATGGTGATCCCTTTGGTTATCGAGGACACCTTCTATTATTCGTACGCTTCCGGTTGACTTCCTCTCTGTATTACTTGTATTTGTGTTTCTAGATTTACGTTTGCTTTCATCTTTGTTTACTAAAGTGTTTATGTACCCTTCAGGCTTCTGTATATTACTTATAGTTAGTCTGAAGTATAGGATATGCTCTGTTTTAGTTTAATTGTAACATGTAGGCTTAGAGGTAATTTATTCATTTGTGACCAACATGTTCTTTTATACGAATGAGTTATGAAATTTTCGTGACCTCTATATGCCATTGGGCAAATTTTGTAACCTTTAAATTATCATTGATAGTCTCTTATTTACCTAAAAAAAAATAAAAGAAGTTACTCCACTCACTACAAGAATAAGGACTTTTAGCAACGAACAATTCCGTCGCTAAAAGCCGTATTCCATCGCCCAAGAATTTTAGCAACGGGCTCTGTTGCCAACAATCCCGTTGCTAAAAGTTTTGCGATAGAATTTTCAATTTCGTAGCCGAAAGTCGACCTTGAGCGATGGACGTAAAAATGCAATTAGCGAAGGATTCTTTGTCGTTAATTGTATTTTTCATATTTTAATTAATTATTTTTATAAGAAATTTATTACGTAAAATATTTAGCAACAGAACAATTCCTCTTAAAAAATTTTAACGACAAACATTTTGTGACTGATTATCCGTCACTAAAAATTATTTAAAAATGATGACTTTTGACTTTTAGCAACGGAAAATCCAACACTAAAAGTCTATCGCTTAAAACTTCAACGATGGAATTCCGTCGCTAAAAGTCATTTATTCACGGGAGACCGAATAAAATTCGTCGCTAAAAGTCAAAAAAAATTTAAAATATTTTTTAGTACCCAAACCTCTAATAATAATTTCTTAACAATCATTCTCAATCCAGCAAATATTTGTCAATGCACATTAGGGTTAAATAATTGCTGATCTATCAGCAATTATTTAACCCTAAAACAGACACAACACGTGTATAAAAAATTGATTTTATACTAATCGAAAAATAAAAGGGGAAAGTAGGGAATGACCCCCTCCACTTTACACGTTGTGCGTTTTGCCCCCCTCCACTTCAAATTTAAACACTAAGCCCCCCCACAGTTTAAGAAGATGGGCACAATTAATTGACAGTAACAGATCTTTGTAAAATACCCTTTTTATCCTTTCATAGAACCTTCAATTTTTTGGGAAGCATGCCCAAACTCGTGCCCTTCTTCTACCTGTTCCCTTCTTCTACCTGTTCTTCACTCATTTCCCCATCCCATTCTCTGCATTTCCCCTTCCCCGTAGTTGTGGTTGTGATTGTGATTGGTGGCGGTTGGGTGTCTGGTGACGGGGCTTGGGAGTCATGGTCACCGGCGATGGTGATTGGGAGTCGTGGGTGGCCGGTGTAGGTGATTGGGTTTGATGATCTATTGGGGTTTTGAAGATTGGGTTTGGTTGCGCGGCCACGCTAATGGAGTTAAAGGCAGAGCGGATAGATCGGCGGTGCTGATTGATGTTGATGATCAATTGGGGTTTAGGATTCAGTATGGTTTTGGATGGCCGATTGGTGGCCTACAGCATGTGACAGGAATAGTAGTTGTGCGGCGGCGTGTGTGGGTGCCTGGTGGAGGGACTGCTCTGACGTTGGCCGTGGGTGGACCAATTGATTGGTGGTCGTAGCGTGGTTGGTCGATTCGTGGTGAGCAGGAGTCTGCGGCGGACATATGGGGACCCAGGTGTGCGGTGGTGGAGATGGTGATCGGAGCTCCGGCGTCCGTCACTAAAGGCTACTTTGACGCCGGGGCTGTTGCGGCGGGGAGTCTGCCAGGGCGAGCAGGAGTTTACCGGGGCTGTTGCGGCGGCGCGGTAATCGGTGGTAGTAGAAGGCTACTTTCACGCCGGCGCCGTTCCGGTGGTGCCGTGGTAAAAGGTGAAGAGGAAGACATTGAAATTGAAGAGCCAGGAGAAGGGGCAAAATTGTCATTTAAAAAAAAAACTTTAGTCAGCGCATGTGTTGACCACGCGCTGTTTAGTTTAACAGCTTCCGTCAACCGTGCCCATTTTCTTAAACTGTGGGGGGGCTTAGTGTTTAAATTTGAAGTGGAGGGGGGCAAAAAGCACAACGTGTAAAGTGGAGGGGGTCATTCCCTACTTTCCCCAAAAATAAAATATATACAAAGTTCAGGAGGGTACGAGAGAAGGGTACAAGAAAGTAGGGGAGGGGGGAGGGGAGGACAAGTCACTGGAGGAGGGGGCACGAGAGCGAGATACAAACAACTAGAAGGGAAATGGCTGGTCAGGGCTCGGCGAGTCCTGGATCTGGATCCTGCTGACCATCCTCATCCACGTCATTACAAATGTTTGGTGTCAAATTGATAGCTTTTGGTGTGTTTGATAAGAAGACTGTTGTAGAGTGGCATAAGAGAGAGTTAAGGTTTTTATTATATTTTATATTTCAACTCCGATTGATATGATTTTACCATCATTGTGTCTCCTTCAACTCTTTAGTTTTGAGTTTTCTCAAAATCCCACGTTTGCACATTGAAAAACGATCTTAAAAACAATCAACTGTAGAAACCAGAACTTTTGGTTTTTGACACCCACTTCGATTTGTCATAGAAAATTAATTACTCTTGGTATTTTTGTGAAATTTATAATTACAAAAAGTCCTCTTAAACTTTGTAGTCTTGAGTTTTCTGAGATTCATAGTATTTATACTCCAAAATAATCATTGAACAAAATTGGTCTGCACAGATATGTGCTATTTTGATCAGCCATTTTGATTTACTGTAGAGAAGTCGGTACTCATTGGATTTTTCTGAAACTTATATTTATGAAAACCTTAGAAAGTCTGCTTTAACTTTATAGTTTTTTTTTAATATTCACCATGTTTCTTCCTCAAAATATTTAATCTACAAAACTAGGGTTTGCTGAAAAATGTTGTTTTCAGAATTACAGATTAGTACATTTCCCAAGACTTTTTAAGCCACTTTTGAGCCAATTTGGGCAAAGTGCAAAACTAAAACTAGACTTATTTTTGTGAAACCTTCGATGTAGAAATTTATGGGATTTTTCTAGGCATGCAAAAGGCCTGAACCAATCTTATTTTCAAAAATGTTTTTTGAATTATTTGATATGCTAAACAAAATTATTTTTAGCCAGACATTTTACAGTGATCTAAAGATACTGAGATGCTTGAGCGTCTGAAAGTTTGGTAGTTTGGTGCCGTTAGGATATACTTTGGAATAAGAACCTTAGCGCTCAATTTAAGGAACAATTTGAGATTTTGAACTGAGAATTCCTAGAAAAGCCATTTTTGTCTGAAAAACCCACCTAGTTGTTTAAAAGGATATTTTGAGTTATATTGGGTATGTAACAATACGTTAGGCATTGGGATAATTTGGTAATTTTACATAAGTCAAGGGGTATTTGGGTAAGTTTGCGCACTTGGGAAACATTTAGCACCTAGGCATGATTGAGCGGCAATAAATAACATATGTATGATTTATTGTTTAGGTTTTGATAGCCAAGAGCTGGGGAAAGTTTGGAAACCGCCGCTTAGCTATTCAGATAAGTACTCCAGCCATATTACTCTGTATTCCATATTTTCCGTCTATGTATATGTATAAGTGATTTGGTCCAATTAAAAGTTTTAAAGCCTTTCACACACTATTATTTTTTGTGTAAATTGATTGATGAAAAAATGCATCAAAAATGCCATGGAATGTTTCTATGAGTAGTGTTTTAAAGTTGGCTTATGTTAAATGAAACGGTATTTCTAGCTTGGTTGTTGTGCCCTATATCCACAGAAAAAGTTGGATTGTTAGGACCTGATCAATTGGACGATACGTTGACGCAAAGTACATTTGATCGTGATTCGCCCTTGCCGCCTCAATAATATGTATCCCCGACGAAGGAGGGATTGTGGGCTCTAGTCAGGGGAGCGCATACCCTAACCGAATAATATTTATCCCAGGTGGAGTAAGAATTGTGGGCCCTAGACAGGGGGAATGTACGCTGACCGCAACATACCTAGGTTATGATGAACTGCGATAGTTGTTAATGAGCCTCTTAATGTCGTACTCCAGTTTTGAGATTCTTGGATGAATTGCCTACATAAATTATATATATGTGTGTAGTATCTCCTTTGAAAATGTTACTAGTTTTAAATCGAAGAGAAAAACCATTGCGTGTTTTTATGAATCCCAAAACCTATTTTAGGGATATGGTATGTGTACTTACTGGGCCCCAAGCTCACTTTTTTAAATATTTTCAGGCAATGATCTAGATGGAACAGGCAGTGATGAAGGCCACGAGGATTATGGTAAACGACTGCTAGAGGAGTTATAGTCCACTTAGATTATTTAATAAATCAATAGGTAGTATGCTAGTACTAGATTTGTAATTTGAGATTTTTTTTCGGAGCTTAAAATGTCCACCAGATTTAAAATGATCTATGTTAGTCGTTAAATAAAGAATGTCATTGGAGATTTATTGAGAAATTATAAGCGTGATTTTGGAAATATTATTAAGGAGATAGATTTAAATACTTGGTTATAGATTCTTGTATATAGGTTGAGGTAAGGCCTCCCAGAGCCCTTAGTTGGAGTTCACTGGGTCTGTGGGTCGGTCACGTATCTAGTTCACAGGCCTACCCGTGGGTTGGGGTCGTGATAGTTTTTGTGTTTATTGGTTTGCTTTCGGATTCACGGTTGGCGTGTTTGGGGTGAAAATGTAGGTGGAATATTGTGAACCTTGACAAATTGACTGAATCTTATCTTGGCGAGGTGATCCCTTTGGTTATCGACGACACCTTCTATTATTTGTATGCTTCTGGTAGACTTCCTCTTTGTATTATTTGTATTTGTGTTTTTAGATTTACGTTTGTTTACTAAAGTGTTTATGTACACTTCAGGCTTCTGCATATTACTTATAGTTAGTCTGAAGTGTAGCATATGCTCTGTTTTAGTTTAATTGTAATATGTAGGCTTAGAGGTAATTTATTCATTTGTGACCAACATGTTCTTGTATACAAATGAGTTATGGAAATGTCGTGACCTCTGTATGCCATTGGGAAAATTTGGTAACCTTTCAATTATCATTGCTATTCTCTTATTTATCCAAAAAAAAAAAAACAAAAGAAGTTCCTCCCCTCACTACAAGAATAAGGACTTTTAACGACAAACAATTCTGTCACTAAAAGCCGTATATCCATCGCCCAAGGATTTTAGTAACGGGTTCTGTTGCTTGCAATCCCGTTGCTAAAAGTGTTGCGATAGAATTTTTCAATTCGTCGCCTAAAGTCGACCTTGAGTGATGGACGTACAATTAGCGAAGGATTCTTCGTCGCTAATTGTATTTTCTGTATTTTAATTAATTTTTTTATAAATAATTTATTACGTAAAATATTTAGCAATAGAACAATTCGTCGTCAAAAATTTTAACGACAAACATTTTGTTACTGATTATCCGTCACTAAAAATTATTCAAAAATGATGACTTTTGACTTTTAGCGACAGAAAATCCATCACTAAAAGTCTATCGCTTAAAACTTCAGCGATGGATTTCCGTCGCTAAAAGTCATTATCTACAGGCGACGGAATAAGATTCGTCGCTAAAAGTCAAACTAATTTTAAAAATATTTTTTTAATACCCAAACCTATAATTTCAGAAATGGTAACAACCCTCCTCTTCTCACAGCCGTAACCAAATTTCACAGCTCCCTCAACGCACGTACACAGGACAGCCATGACTGCCTGCCTCCAACGCGCACACTTACACTACATCCACATCTATTTCATCACAAAAACGGAGCACCCCATCGCAAAACTACTCACAGCAGTCCCATGCCCCCGCGATCATCCCTTTACAGTTACTATAAACAGTAGATAAAATAGGGTAGAAAAGCCAAGAGACTTACCGGATAAATCAACCCGATAGCCGGAAGCCTTCTTCACGATCTCTCTTTCACTCTCTTGCTCTCTAGGTCACGTAGAGATGAAAATATAAAGGAGACGGCTGCCTCCTCTCATAGTATAATGTTTATAGTAACCCTAGTTTGGTACATAACCAAAAGCCCCTCTAAAGTTTCGTTAGTTACTAAAAAATGTGTCCACGTCTTTTTATTATTACGAAATGGTCCAAATTAAATTATTTACTATAGTTTGGGTGCTCCAAAATTTTAAGGGTTTGGTTAGGCAACCCGTTATACTAAGTGTCGCTAAACGTCACTAAATAAAAATATCAACGCTAACTGAAAGAATATTCGTCGCTAAAGGTCACTACTTAAAATATCGACTATAAAAAAAATTATTTGCTGTTAAAATTTTTCAATGAATCCGAAAAGTATCGGGGTGTTACATTCTCCCCCACTTATAAAAATTTCGTCCTCGAAATTTCACATACTTATGATATTGAAACCCTACGCCTTCTCTACTTAACTCCCAAACGAAGACGTCACCAAATTATCATATAACCTCAAAATTATTAGTCGAGATCATCAATAGCGGCTTCAAACATTTCACTATACTACAATATTTTGATTATAATATAGGGTTTAATAGCCAATTCACATATTGATGCCTCAAATCAAACGATGTACCCGCTACGCTTTCACTGCGTACCTTGCTATCTAGTCATTAATATGGTACAACTAAGGTATTAAAGTGTCTCGCTAACGCTCTTATCAAAACTGAAGTCTACAGAATTATATAACCTATGCTCGATCAATTGTTCGCCTAGGTTCGAGTCTACAGAATCATATACCTAGGCTCTGATACCAGCTGTAACATCCTGGAATTTTTCCGAAACGTTTACACTAGCTCGATCATTTATACTAAGATAATACTATCTCAAACTCAACCAAATAATACCATCAATCTGTCAGAGTAACTATTCGTCAATCAAACTATACTCTCAATCAACTATCATAATTGAAATACGAAGTCTAAGTCTAAGAAAATTTAAACAATAATATTTACCCACGCAGTGGTTCTAACTATCAATACTAAACTTAAATTTAAATTCCTTAGCTAGCTCGGCTCTAATCCATGCTAAGATAACTTACGGCTAATGCTGGCTATCACCTGTAAAAAGGAAGTCAAAGGAGAGTGAGCTTTCGAGAGCTCAGTAAGGTCGATCAAAGATTTAAAATAACAAAAAGATTTGGACGAGTTTTCATATAAATTCAAACAAAACTTTTTCAGAGTATTTTCATTGAAATACAGCATTTAGACAAAGATGAACAAAACGAACGATTTTACATTGAAGTCCAATAACATCTTTTTGAGAGGTTTTGCTTTCGATGAAATCACTACAATACGATATAAACATAGGGATGAGTATTTAACTCAATCCCTTAAATAATAGTCATTTGAAATACTTCGGACATAATAAAGCATGAATGGATAATATTCAAAACATTTCAAGTGAAATAAAACATAAACAGGAAACACTGAACATGAGCAGTACAGAAGCAAAGCCACCCCGGCAGTGCTCGATCGCTTTACATATGCATATGTACACTGACTAGTCCATCTAGGTACTAGTTAAACCCATCCAACAGACCATCCTTATAACGCCAACAATACAGACCATCCTTATGGCTCCCAAGTTACTAACTCATGTCAACATTGAGAAGTAATAAATAGAATTGAAAAATGCTTTACGATGAGTAATCAATAAACATATCAGATGAACAATGGATACCAAGATGAGATGAAACAAAATTCCAAACGATCGCTATAAGGCTCAATTTAGGGTTTCATGGGCAATTTAAAAACATTTTTATATCAATCAATAAAAATCAACATTCAATTAGTTTGTAAAACTGTCGTTATGAGAATTTGAAAACAGAATAATGAAATAGGGTTCGGATAGAATTTCTTACCTCGGTCCAAGCTAAGGGATGCTAACTGACCTCGATCCAAAAATCTTTGAATAAACCTAAATTAGCAATCCATATGTTAGAACATAATCTATACTAATATACTATAAACCTAGTATCAACTACCCAGACGGCGCTCACCTCTAATCCCGAATCGCGCAACTCAAACGGTTCTTGCACACAGCTAACCTAACTGAAATCCTCGTACGCTTCTTAATGGGTAACGACACTCTAGAATTTATAATAATTTACCCTAAAACATTTTTTTAGCTTAAAACATTATTAAAAGTCAAAATATGAATTTTTGAATATTTTTGAATTTAAAATAATTTCCTTAAATGTAATAAAAATCCATAAATTGTCAAAATTACTTCCAGATGAAAAATAAGTCCCATAATTTTTATACAAACTTTAAAATATATATAAAAATTATAGAAATTAAAATCAGAATTTAAAAGACACTAAAACTATTTCTTTATTTTTCATTTTTGCTAAATTCAATGCGATACTAAAAATGATAACCAATCAGCTCCAAAAATCATCAAATTTATACTGAGTCTTTATTATACTATATAAACACTACTCTAATTTTCCCCACAACATTTTCAGGGTTTAAAGGTTCCTAAGGGATTTTCCAAATCTGAAATTACAGAAAACACTAAAAAATTCATACGATCTCAGAAAATTATAAACTTTTGCCAAGAATTTTAAAATGGTCTAGAGTATTATACTGTAAATTTTCACATGCTAACGATAAGCGTGCATTAACATATGCACATACCGAACTTAACGCTAACCCGTTAGCGATCCGCACTTCTCTTCTTCTACATCTCATCTTCTGCACTCACTTCCATGACTCTCTAACACTCAGCAGATCCACACCTCTCTAACACACACTCATCCAACCATTATACACACAATTACCACACATCTTCACTCACATACACACACACACACACACACACTCACCATTTACACACATTAACACCCATAATATGTCACACACCTGCATATCCCCCAATACACATACTACACACAGCACACAAACACTCACGAACAGCCCTTCCCTTCTCCTTGCACACACTCAAACACGCACATACAAACCCACATACTCTTCCACCCCTTTTTACAACCATTTCACACACACAAACATATTCTATACCCATAATTATGCTCCCAAACACCCAGCCATTTGCACCTCACACACAGGTTCACACAAGGGGCAATACCCACTTCCATTTCTTCTTCATCCTTCATTACCACACATGTACCGAATAACTCAACACATACCGGTTTCATGTATTCACCATGTACTTCTAAACTTTCCAAAACATACACACACATGGATATATAGATGCATCCTGTCATGCCCACTGCCTCACGGCAGTGGGTCTCTTTTCTTCTTTCATTTTACACACCATTTCTCTCACATAGGTTCACAATCACACATGTTGCACCTACTTATGCACAGCTGCCTAAGCAGCTTCATCCCCAACAATCTTACACTCAGCTTCCTCTACGGAAGTCCATGGCTGCTATCTCCTCTCTCTCTCTCTCACTCTCTAGGGATCTAAACCAACAGCTTATGGCCCCTATCTCTCTCTAAAACCCACACGCTACCCATCACCCTTATCAATATACTCACCAATATATATACACACTCACACAGCAACCCTAAAAAACACCCACACAGGTACCCATCTCACACTCACAAAACATACTTATACACATGCACAGACCCCCCAATACACTTCACACACCTATGCCCCACACTACACATCACACACACACTTTGCCCATTACATGCCACTGCATTATTTTGAGACTAAGCAGCAGTGCAACACTTGATGTCAACAACCCACTGGCATCCTTCATTATCCACCCACTAACTCAAACAACTCTCACTCAAACACCTCACATACCCACTGCCGTGATCTCCCTCTTCTTTCTTTTCTTTTTACACCCACACCCACATATACATATAAACACAACACTTTATATGCATACTCTACTGCCCACTCACCTCACAGATTGTGCAAACCCACATGTTTTCACACAACTCACACACACACACACACACACGTACGACTGTATTCAGCCTCTCTCCCTCTCATATAGACCCATATGAACTCACACAATCACACTCTTATGCACCACCATAAGTATACTCTGCAACAATTTTGGCAGCCCATGGCCTTTCTCCCTCTGTCAAACACACACACAATGTACACACTCATGCACGCCTCACCAACATTGCACTACTTCCTTACACACATTGGGTCTTCACCAAACACACTTGCACGCACTTGAACACCACTCATGCAACCATAATTTTCCCCATTTCATCTTCCATTTACACAGGTTCACAATAAATAAAAAAAGAAAACCATTCACTCAGCTACTCTTCTTGCTAGACTTACACACACAAACAGTTCACTCACCCTCATCCACTTCACGGCATAATTTTCAGACCCTCACTACCTCACACACATGCTGCCCACATCCTATATATATATATATATATATATATATATAGGGGACCGATCCACACCCACCGGTGGAGAAATAACAAATTTCTCCACCGAACCGCTGGTCTTACCAGCGGTTGGCCACGTGGGACAAAAAGGCGAAAAAGCTGTACGGCCACTGCATTAATGGCAAAAAAGGCACGAGAAATGGCACAAGAAATGGTGAGAAAATGGCGAGAGAGAAAAAGGACACCAACCGCATGCACAACCAGCGGTTGGCATTAATATGCCTGCCACGTGCCGTCCCCCACCCCTGCCACGTGGCCCAACCCCATGGCCCCTGCCACGTGGCGTCCGATCCCCCTGCCACGTGCGATGGCCCTGCCACGTGGCATCCCCTCCCCCTGCCACGTGGCCCAACCGCGGGTGGTACCCGCGGTTGGTCCCCTCCCCTGCCACGTGGCGTCCTCTCCCCCTGCCACGTGGCCCAACCGCAGGTACCACCCGCGGTTGGTCCCCTCCCCTGCCACGTGGCGTCCCCTCCCCCTGCCACGTGGCCCAACCGCAGGTACCACCCGCGGTTGGTCCCCTCCCTCTGCCACGTGGCGTCCCCTCCCCCTGCCACGTGGCCCAACCGCTGGTACCACCCGCGGTTGGTCCCCTCCCTCTGCCACGTGGCGTCCCCTCCCCCTGCCACGTGGCCCAACCGCTCCTACAACCCGCGGTTGGTCCCTGCCCCCTCCCCTGCCACGTGGCGCCCCCCCGCGTGATGCCCCACCTGGTGTCCTTCCCCTGCCCCCTCCCCTGCCACGTGGCGCCCCCGCGTGATGCCCCACCTGGTGTCCTTCCCCACGATGCCACGTGTCGTCCTTCCCTCCCCCGTGATGCCCCAACGTGGTGTCCTTCTGCCGAATTTTTTTTTTTGCAGCAGCCTTTGACCGCATAAACACCCACCCTTCCTCACTTTTTTCTGTCTTTTTTCTTCTCTCTTCCTCGCTTCTCTCTTTATAATCCCCTCCCCCGAACCCTTCTTCTGCACTCTGTCATCTTTTACCAACTTCCTTCGTACTTCATATCTCACCTACATAATCTCCATAACAATACAAATCAAAAAATTTTACGCTAGAAGATCGGTGGATAACCGCTAGAAGATCGGTAGTTTTTTCTTTAAATACATCAAGTCACAACAAGTAAGTATTTTGAATTTCCTTATAATTCAATGTTAGGTTTATACAAATCAGCGTATTACATTTATAGATTCCAAAACAGCGATTTTTTAGGGTGCCAAATATAGACAGTTTTTCACGAATTTATAAAAAATAGCTAGAGCTAGATTTTGCCAAAATACAAAAAAGAGACCCTAGTTATTCTTAAAGGATCTGTCTCAGGTAAAAATTTCAGATTTTTCCAAAGACTGGAAAGGGGTTAACTGATACGGGGAACCTTGTAACTCTGCAGTGTATTTTAAAATATCAAGCTAGCGCGATTTCGCGCGAAACTTTTATGAGAATCCTAGGATGTTGGGAAGTTCCATTCCCCAGGAATTCGGGCCATTCCGAAGCCGTTACCTATTTTTTTGGCCGAACGGCCCTTTAAGCGCTTGATCCGGACACCGGTTCGCGATTTTTGGGCGAAACCTCCGTAAAATACTTTTTATGTCAAGAATGAATTCAGGAAGCCTCAAGTAGCATTTCGAAGCACTTTTGATATTTTTTTATGCCAGGGGGCATTTCGGTAATTCGCCGCCCCGAGAGGGGTATTTCGGTAATTTTACAGTGCTAAGTTTTTTGACGGACTTTTTAGTCCAGAAATATAATTACAAAACCTGAAATGTTGTTTTGAAGCTGACGTGGCGCGCGTAGGGGTGTTTTGGTAATTTTCCCGCGCCAAGGGGTGTTTTGGTAATTTTCCCGTGCCAAGTTTTTCAAACGACTTTTTAGTCCAGAAATGTAAGTAAACCACCTGAAATGTTGTTTTGAAGCTGGTTCGGGGGCGTTGGGGTGATAGTGAACGCTCAGGGGCATTTCGGTAATTTGCCGATGTTCGGGGGCTATTTTGCTAGGAAGGATCCAGCTTAAAATTCATACCTTAAAATAACTTTTAGTTCAGGAAAGGGTGTGAGACACCCGAAAACTTATTTTGTTCCAGATGTTCTGAACCTTGTGACGCACCGGCGATGACTGCCAGGGGATATTTTGCATAAGTAGCGGGTGTTTTGGTAACTTGCCCCCTTTAAAATTTTTCCTGATATATTTGGTATATAATTGACGTAATACATTTAAAAACTTGACTTTAAAGCGGTTTTGAGGTGTTGGAGGTGTAGGGGCCATCGGGCTATATATTGCTATATAACCACGTTGGCGCTAAATTCAGTGGGAACTAGCGTAATTAAGCGTTCGGAGTGGTGGGAATTGAGGATTTGTTTTAATACATTGAAATAATGACTATTGCTAATGTGTTGGTAAGCTAGGTTAAAGATCCAGTTATAGTTTTGGAATGTAAATATTATGGATATTATGGACGCTAAGTTGGTTTATAATTATATTTTGTTCTTAAAGGTATGAATTTCAGCTCTGGACCTCATGATACATCAATCCTATACGATGACGATGACCACGTCGCGAGGCACGTATTTGACGGTGTCGATAGGGGTGTTTTGGAAACAATTCAAAGCACAAGGCACCTTGAAGAGTGGGTACTAAACGAGGAACAAATACAGCTATTACACCGTCAAAATTTAACCCTGTTCACCGATCCCGGGAAATGGTCTCGACACGACGATTGCCTTATATCCGCTCTAGTTGAACGATGGAGGAGCGAGACGAACTCATTTCACTTCCGGTTTGGTGAAATGACTGTTACGTTAGAGGACGTCGGATTTATACTTGGAATCCCATGTCACGGCAGACCCGTTACTTTGAACGTGCCGTCTGCATCCATAGCGAATATGGCTATGCAGTATTTTCCGGGAATTCCAAGGGCAGCGCTTACAACAAACGGCGTCAAGCTTAAATGGCTGAGAGAGCAGTACGGCGTGCTACCGGATGAATACACTCCTCAAGATTTCGTGACGTATACGAAGGCATTCCTTCTGTATATTATTGGAGCTATATTACTTCCGACGCATTCGAAAAACACGGTGCATCCGAAGTATATGGTGTTCTTGGAGGATCTTGAGGAGGTATACTCCTATTCGTGGGGTTCAGCTGTCCTTGCGCACCTATATCGAGCACTGCATAAGGCTACGAGAAACGGTGCCAAGTCCATTGCCGCCTGCCTGACTCTATT
Organism: Escallonia herrerae; assembly: GCA_033070095.1. Taxonomy (NCBI): domain Eukaryota; kingdom Viridiplantae; phylum Streptophyta; class Magnoliopsida; order Escalloniales; family Escalloniaceae; genus Escallonia; species Escallonia herrerae. The sequence continues at coordinate 4,457 of JAVXUP010003393.1, read as the reverse complement.
ACAGGTATGAGCATTTATTTTCTTGGTAGGATCCTTAGTCAATATATTCGGGATTAATTACTAATTCCATATAATGTTTGCATTCACAGGTTTGGTCTTACGAGAGGCTACCCATGGGTCGTCCACAACCGTTGGTAGATTCCGATGAGACGTGGCCTAGGGTGTGGGCCTGGGGGCCTACGACCAACCGGAGGAGGAGACGGGTAGACCCTCACCACCATCTAAAGTTCTATCGGGGGGAACTAGAGATACTAGATGCATCCCAGGTGACGTGGCAGCCATATGGCAAGGTGATGCATCTGTTGGATGAGTGGTGTTGGCAACTTCCGGTGTCGTACGTGCTGGCAGGTTTGGTTCGGGTGCCGCTCATTCACTTCGAAGAATGTGAGTTTCAGATGCCCGATCGAGCTATGAAGCAAGCTGGCTGTCCACAAGGGATACCAAAACCCGCTGTAGACATGCGGCCATACAGGGGTGGTCGAGGGCCGAACTTCGAGGTGGCTGATGCCTTGATTTTGTTGGGTGACGAGGTGCACCAGTGGAATACCTGGCAGGAAACGTATGATAGCCTTGTATCGCTGAAGCACGACGGCATTAGTACTGAGGAATACTTACAGTGGTTTCTCAGGGTGACGCGCACGAGGGTGAATCGCCCTTCCCAGGTGAAGAAGACATCGTACGCGCCACGTGAGGTCTATGACCAGTTCTGGGCATTGGCCATTGTAAGTCATGCTAGTGTTGTTTGATAATTTATTTGCGCACCTTATCGACCATTTGTCAAATATGATTAGCCATATTTTCTATGCATGTTTTTTAGGTTGACCAGGGCATTGAGGTGTTCAAGCAGCTGGAGTCGTTTGACTGGTTTGTCGCGCAGGCTCCTGACAATCTCAAGAGGTCCATTGAGAAGTACAAGACTGAAGTTCAAAACTTTAGTCTTGCGTACCGGGGTTACGAAGGGGAGCCGTCTAGTCGCCCTCGTCCTGAAGCGTACGACTATCAGCCCCAGAGTCAGGTGTGGGAGTCGTCTGGTCGCCCTCTTCCTGACGCGTACAACTATCAGCCCCAGAGTCAGGTGTGGGAGCCGTCTGGTCGCCCTCCTCCTGACGCGTACGACTATCAGCCCCAGAGTCAGGTGTGGGAGCCGTATAGTCGCTTGCCTCCTGACGCATACGACTCTCAGTGCCAGAGTCAGGTTCCCCAAGTAGGAATCCAGGCCTCGCGCCCAAGCTTTCGGTCGGACAAAGGACAAGCGACGAAGCCATTGAGGTCGGACAAGATGGCTTGGATCGACCGGCACTACTTCGGGCATGAGCCTGTCAATTCAGCAGACTTTCCCCTTGCGACATTCCTAGGTCATGAGGATATCAGAACGTTGGCGCCGGAGACAGATCTTTCAAATTTTGTCATGAACGCTTACATAGAACTGCTCCGGATTAGAGAGCAACGTTTTAACCGTTCTGAATATTTGAAGCTTAACATGTATCCCACTCATTTTGTGGAATTAACGGTGAGAGAATTCACAGAATGGAGGCGAGGGGGCGGCAGGAGTAAGTGGAAACCAGGTCGAAACGTGTTAGGCATGATGAACGCAGACTATCAATGTCCCGCTGCTGATGCGAACCTTATCATGATACCCTGTCATCATGCAAACCACTGGTTCCTATTAGTTCTCCATCCAGCGTTCAGAACGGTTCACATATACGATAGCCTAAGGGAGGACGAGCCTGGACAGCTGCTGGCACAGATGTACAACGAGTACATCACTTTAGTGGTTAGTATTTATTTTTTGACCTTGGCTCATAGTATATTGTTCTTGTCTCATAGGCTTGATTCTCGTTTTTATTGTTGGATGCAGACTACTGTCCTCTCGCTAGCATGCGGACGGCCACAGGGTGACCCTTGGACGGTCGTGATGATAAAGGACCGACCAAAGCAATATAACGGTCACGATTGCGGGATTTACGTCCTCAAGTACATGGACTACATTGCTCGCTCGGAAGTGCTCAAACACTCCTCGTGGACTAGGAAGGATGCCTTGACGTTTAGGTATAGGATAGCCTGGGAGCTGAAAAAGAATGAAGCTAGACGCCTTCATTACCATTATCCTGACGTGCGTGGCTAGCTGCTGTGATGTTACAAAAAATTGTACCAAAAAGAAATGTACATAATTTTTCGCATGCTATGAATTTGGCGCTAAAATGTGCGCGAATATACCTTTCATATGACGGCATTCGAAAAAATTACGCGTCTCGCTTTTCGCCGAAATTCATAGAAATGGGCTAACTAGCGTGCATGAGGTGCAATGAGCGAAAAAAAAGTGACAAAAAAAATTTCAACTTTTTTCGGAAGCTATCAAATGCGGCCTAAAGTGTGCCCGAATAGGCCCTTCCTAGGAAAACTCAAAAATTAATGTGTCTCGTTTTTCGCCGAAAGTCTTACAAATGGGCTAACTAGCGTGCCTGAAGTGCAATGAGCGGAAAAAAAGTGACAAAAAAAATTACAACTTTTTTCGGAAGCTATCAAATGGGGCCTAAAGTGTGCCCGAATAGGCCCTTCCTAGGAAAACTCAAAAATTAATGTGTCTCGTTTTTCGCCGAAAGTCTTACAAATGGGCTAACTAGCGTGCCTGAAGTGCAATGAGCGGAAAAAAAGTGACAAAAAAAATTACAACTTTTTTCGGAAGCTATCAAATGGGGCCTAAAGTGTGCCCGAATAGGCCCTTCCTAGGAAAACTCAAAAATTAATGTGTCTCGTTTTTCGCCGAAAGTCTTACAAATGGGCTAACTAGCGTGCCTGAAGTGCAATGAGCGGAAAAAAAGTGACAAAAAAAATTACAACTTTTTTCGGAAGCTATCAAATGGGGCCTAAAGTGTGCCCGAATAGGCCCTTCCTAGGAAAACTCAAAAATTAATGTGTCTCGTTTTTCGCCGAAAGTCTTACAAATGGGCTAACTAGCGTGCCTGAAGTGCAATGAGCGAAAAAAAGTGACAAAAAAAATTACAACTTTTTTCGGAAGCTATCAATTGGGGCCTAAAGTGTGCCCGAAAACGGAGTTACCAAAAATATCAATAATCCACAAATCAAATCACAAATTAAAGATTGCACAAACCAAATCACAAATTTAAACATTATAAAAGTTCAATTTATACAACTGAAACATTAACCCTAACACTCTTCCTCATCATCGTCCTCCTCGACCATACTGCCAGGTTCGATACCTAACACTTTATAATGGTTTCTCTTGTCATGATCAGTCATCTTATTACACAACGCACACTTTCGTAATTTTTTTTGACCCGTTGCTTCTTCAATCGGATTCTTCATGCGTATTGCTCGTTTTCGCCCTTTTGTTTGAGAAATAATTGGATCAAAAATGTCGTCCTCCTCACGTTGTAGGTCAGTGCCGTCAATGACTGGCTGTTTGGCTCGATTGAATCTACCGCCTGGAGTTGTCCGAGTAGTCGGAGTGTCCACAGTTTCTGGTAATGCCATCCTAAACTGTGCATGCATAGCCTTATCCCGTGCGGCTGCTTCAACTTGATACCTGTACCCATCAAATGTCGACGCTGCATCCATTGATAAACCGTGCATGATGTTACAAAGGTGATTATATCGCAGCGACTCAGATTGCTCGAAATCAACTGAAACATTGGGCACGTAAGGAATGTGACCGTGGACTCTGTTGGCTTCCTTCGTCCACCGTTCCAAGATATACGGTGGAGGGATTTCACTAGCATTCTTGGCGCTCAAAACCCTCAACGCGTGTCGACAAAGTATACCTTTATGCTCAAACAGTTGACAGTTGCAATTAACCAACCCAGTGTCCTTACAAATTGCTACGGTAAAATGTCGTCTGGTCCTCGGAGCCGACGAAGAGCACGGATTGGCGAAGTTCGTCACATTTGTCAAAGCATAAACCTTGATGTCTCTGGTGGAATACTCGTGCAACTTTGTCATGCCATATTGATTCGACTTTAGTAGTTCCTCTTGAAACTGTCGAAACATTTCCTTGGTATAGACTTGAGCCGCATGAGCCTCTAAAGGTGAATAAAGTAGTATAGCTCTTTCTTTGCAAACTGTAGCCGCGTCGGCTTCTCTCTCACGGTACAATTGCCTGTCAACGGCTTTCTGCATCTCTAGTACGAACTCCGCTATACTTGAAGACTGGCCTACGTACCCATCAAAGAATGAATTCATAGCTTCGCTTCTCGAGGTCGTAGTCATTCCGGCTGCAAAAAAATTCTTGGTGTAGGCACCGACCCACTGTGTCTTGATCTCATACAACGATTGTAACCATTCGTGATTGTGCAAATAGTAAGTATCCATTAACGTGGCCCACCTCTCCTCGAACACGTCTACCGTCAACGATTTCTTCACACATGTATTAAAGTCAGTCTTGAATGACGGATGGTTTGCATATACATGGTGAAGCCGTTCGGGATATTTGTTGCTTA
>JAVXUP010003392.1:0-71320 GCA_033070095.1 Escallonia herrerae | reverse complement strand
CCACGGTTCGGGTCGGGCCAAACCCCGGCTTTTTCGGGCCAGGCCTGACCCGAACTTTTTTCTCGGAAATTCAGGCCAGTCACCACAAGAAAATATGTATTTTGCGACGGAGTTTTAGCGACGGAAGGTATTCCGTCGCTAAATGTCTTTAAGCGACGGAATATACCGTCGTTAAAACTCCGTTGCAAAATACTATTACCGACGGAAGACACCGTCGGTAAAAGTATTTTGCAACGGAGTTTTAACGGCAGACTTTTAGCGACGGAATTACCGTCGCTAAATATTTTTTATAAAATTAGTAATTTTGAGTTTTTTAAAAAATTATTTAAACGACGGAATAAAACCGTCGCTAAAAATTCTGTCGCAAAAGTCTTTATAATAAGACATTCACCGACGGAGTTTTAGCGACGGTCTTTCTCTCTCCATTTAAATCCAGATCTGGTTTCTTTCTCTCTCCCCGTTCTCTCTCTGAAATTCTGCTCCCACCCACCGACCGCCGTTCTCACCTCCGGCGACCCTTCTCTACGGCGACCCAGCTCCGGCGACACTCCCGTCCCCCACCCGACGCCGCGCCACCAAGCCTTGCACTCCGGTCGTGCCACAAAGCCTCCATTGTCGCCGCGCAAGGAAACCCACCACTGCCGCCGCACCACCAACGCAGGCGCCGTCGTACCCACCTCGAGATTTGTATGTCAATTGCCCTAAATTATCTGAATTTTTTGTTAATTTATCTTCAATTTAGGTTCAATTTTTTGTTAATTTGTCTTTAATTTATCTGAATTATTTAGATTTGTATGTCAATTTAGGTTCAATTTTTTGTTAATTTGTCAATTGCCATAAATTATCTGAATTATTTATGATGTCATTCACTTTGTTGTTCAGACGGATCTTGGCTTATTGAAGAACTTGAACTTGTTATCTCTTTTCCTTAATTCTTGACGAGGTAGGGAAGAAAACCATATTCGGTAGTTAGTCTGTAACACCGATATAGATCATGGTGATGCTGAAAGGTCATAGATTATGGGCCATTGCATGACATCAGGATAAGAAAGCCTATGTATTGTTTATTCAATTCAACCGACCACTAAATTGAAGTAATTGAACCATAATTGAACCCTAAGTAAATCCTAAATTGAATGCCCTAATTGAATCGAACCCTAAATTAAACTAATTGAACCCCTAATTAAACCCTAAATTGATTGCCCCAATCTAACCGAACCCTAAATTGAATCAATAGAGCCCCCTAATTGAACCCTAAATTGAAGTAATTGAATCCTAAATTGAATGCCCTAATTGAATCGAACCCTAAATTAAACTAATTAAACCCCTAATTAAACCCTAAATTGATTGCCCCAATCTAACCGAACCCTAATTGAACCCTAAATTGAATGCCTCAAATCAACCGAACCCTAAATTGAATCAATAAGCCCCCTAATTGAACCCTAAATTGAAGTAATTGAATCCTAAATTGAATGCCCTAATTGAATCGAACCCTAAATTAAACTAATTGAACCCCTAATTAAACCCTAAATTGATTGCCCCAATCTAACCGAACTCTAATTGAACCCTAAATTGAATGCCTCAAATCAACTGAACCCTAAATTGAATCAATAGAACCCCCTAATTGAACCCTAAATTGAAGTAATTGAACCCTAAATTGAATGCCCTAATTGAATCGAACCCTAATTTGAACTAATTGAACCCCTAATTAAATCCTAAATTGATTGCCCCAATCTAACCGAACCCTAATTGAACCCTAAATTGAATGCCCTAATCCAACCGAACCCTAAATTGAACTAATTGAACCCTAAATTGAATGCCTTAAATCAACTGAACCCTAAATTGAATCAATAGAACCCCCAAATTGAACCCTAAATTGAAGTAATTGAACCCTAAATTGAATGCCCTAATACAATCGAACCCTAAATTGAAATAATTCAAGCGCATCGGATATGTGAATTTTGAACATTTTTTTCCCATTTGAACATTGATCATTTGTTTGATAATTTTAGGTTGTTAATTGTGCGTTTTAGAATTGTGATTATTGATCGATGATTTTAGGTTATTAGCTGTGCATTTGAAGTAATTGCGATTATTAATTGATGATTTTAGATTGTTAATTGTGCATTGAGCATTTGAGATATTGAGATTATTGACGGAGGATGGGACCCAATTGGATTGAATGTGTGGTTTTTGTTAATTTTTATTGCATTGAGCATTTGAATTGAGAATTGAGAATTGAGGTTGTTGACGGAGGATGGGACCCAATTGGATTGAGATACCTGTTAGTTAGCGCAGACACGGACATCACGTCTGATCGACGGTGTCCGACATTTAAAAAACAAATTAACGTATGCCGACGTGTCTGGAGGTGTGTGTCGGTGGGCGTCGGACACGTGTCCGGAGGCTTCGGACACGTGTCCAAAGGCGTCGGACACGTGTCGGTATGTGTCGGACACGTGTCCGGAGGTGTCAGACACGTATCGGACACCATATCGACACCCTATATGAGGTGTCGGAATTGAGATTGTTGACGGAGGATGGGACCCAATTGAATTGAGATACCTGTTAGTTAGCGCAGACACGGACAGCACGTCTGATCGACGGTGTCCGACATTTAAAAAACAAATTAACGTATGCCGATGTGTCTGGAGGTGCTTGTCGGTGGGCGTCGGACACGTGTCCGGAGGCTTCAGACACGTGTCCAAAGGCGTCGGACACGTGTCGGTATGTATCGGACACGTGTCCGGAGGTGTCAGACACGTATCGGACACCATATCGATACCCTATATGAGGTGTCGGAATTGAGATTGTTGACGGAGGATGGGACCCAATTGGATTGAGATACCTGTTAGTTAGCGCAGACACGGACAGCACGTCTGATCGACGGTGTCCGACATTTAAAAAACAAATTAACGTATGCCGATGTGTCTGGAGATGCGTGTCGGTGGGCGTCGGACACGTGTCCGGAGGCTTCGGACACGTGTCCAAAGGCGTCGGACACGTGTCGGTATGTGTCGGACACGTGTCCGGAGGTGTCGGACATGAGGTGTCGGAATTGAGGTTGTTGAATGTGGATTAAATTTAGGTTAGTTAGGTTAATGCGACATTTTAGCATGCACCCCCTGGAATCTAATCGTGGCTCCAGCGCTGGCTATAATTACCCCTAATTAGTCCTGATTAACAATATTTTAGTAAATCAATTAACCCTAATTAGCTCCAACGAGCCTAATTAGTTTTAATTAACCCTAAGAACCTGATGAAATTCAAATTAGCTGTAATTACCCCAAATTAGCCCAAATGAACCCAATTATGCGCATATTGATTGTAGTTAGCCTAATTAGTCATAATGTGCACTACTTGGCACCATCAAAACCCTAATTAGGACTAAATAACCCTAATTAGTCCTAATCAACCCTAATTAGCTATAATTATCCGAAACTAGCCCTCATTAACATTAATTAGCCCTAACATAACCCAATTAAGCCTAATTAGCCCTAATTAGGACTAATCAGCACTACTCGGCACAATTAAACCCTAATTAGGACTACATAACTCTAATTAGCCATAATCAACCCTAGTCAGCTATAATTATCCGAAACTATCCCTCATTAACATTAATTAGCCCTAACATAACCCAATTAAGCCCAATTAGCCCTAATTAGGACTAATCATCACTACTCGGCACAATTAAACCCTAATTAGGACTAAATAACCCTAATTAGTCCTAATCAACCCTAATCAGCTATAATTAATAATCGTAATTAACCCTAATAACCCAGTTAGCCCTAATTAGCCCTTGTACATCCCATAATTACTCCATGTTGCCCAGAGATGGTTCAATTACTCGTTGTTTACAAACCCTGCCTTCTTTATATTAATTGTTGTTTTGAGAAGTCCATTGGCAACGAGATGGTTCAACTCGTTGCCAACGAGTTCTATTTAATGTGGAATTGGTAACATATGCAACGATCATTCTGTAGTTTTGATATTTCGGAAAGATTCTTGCATATCTTATCAATTTCTGAACACATGCATGCATAGAAACCCTTAGTTCCCGTTCAAAGGTACTCATTACAAGGTAATGCCTTGTAATGAGCCTTTGGATGTCCAGTTTGGACAGTTTGGAAAAGCTAATTGTTTATAAAACAGTATTTTGACTCATGCTTTATGTTCTATGTCGTGGATATTTGGTACACGTTCTCGTGTGTTTCTCTGGGTGCATACAGATCTGGTGTTCTAACATCCGTCAAACCTTCCTGAGCAAGGTTAGATGAATGTTAGAACACCTAATCGATGTGGTGTACTTGGAGAAATGCGGGGAGGTGCTGCCGAATTTTCCACAGACATCGGACTAAGCATGAGTTATTCACTGTTTTATAAACATGTGCTTTTCTGAATGGGATAGGACCACTACCTGTGTCAAGAGTGGAGGGGAAATATGTAGACATGTTGTAACATTCATGCATTGATATTTACATCGGCAATGCCTAATCACTGGTCATTATTGAAGGTGGTATACAGTACGATAATTCAGTCGTCATGTCAGTCGATCGAAGTTGGATGAAAAGGAAGAATGCTGAAGATTTTGAGTGTCGCGTTGACGAATTTCTCGACTTCGCTTATGCGCATCCTGCACATGTTGACCTTGATAAGATAAGGTGTCCGTGCGGTAGATGTGAGTTGTTGCACTGGAGAAAAAGAATTGAAGTAAAATGGCATCTTCGTCGGTACGGTTTTATGGGTGGATACACAAGGTGGACGCAGCACGGGAAAACGATAGTATTGTCGTCCAACCTGGCTAGTCAAACTGAAGTTAGGGAGGAGGCACGATATGATTATGGATGCTGGGCATGCTAATGTTGACTGGGGTAACGACAGTCCACAACCGCCGAACGAGGGGGCTCATCAGTTTTATGAGTTGTTGAGAGCTGCGGAAGAGCCGCTGTGGGATGGAGCTCCGAAACACACACGGCTGTCTGCGGTTAGCAGGTTATTACAGTTGAAATCAGACCACGGGCTGAGTGAGAAAGGTTTTAACGAGTTTGTTACCTTCATCAAAGAAATACTGCCCGAAAGTGAAAAGCTACCGCCGTCGTACTATGACGCGAAGAAGATGATGAGGAAACTTGGGTTGAGCTATCACCGGATAGATGCGTGCAATAACGATTGTGTATTATTCTGGAAAGAGAATAAGGATTTGTCATTATGTCCGGTATGTGATCATTCGAGGTACAAACCGGACAAAGGGAAGAAGAAAAACATTGCATGGAAGATATTGCGATATTTTCCGGTCACACCACGGCTTCAGAGAATGTACTACTCCTCCAGTACAGCTGAACATATGAGGGCTCACCGTGAGACTCGCAGCAACGATGCCGATGTGCTGACACACCCAGCTGATGGAGAGGCGTGGAAGGAGTTTGACCGCAGGCATCCAGTCTTTGCTCAGGAAGTTCGGAATGTTAGACTTGGTCTGGCAACCGATGGGTTCAACCCTTTCGGTCAGTCTACCACGCCTTACTCCTGTTGGCCTGTTATTATTGTCCCTTACAACCTTCCACCAGGCATGTGCATGAAGAAGCCGTATATGTTCTTGTCGTTGCTTATTCCGGGGCCGAAGAGTCCCGGTAAGGACATAGATGTGTATTTAAGGCCGTTGATTGATGAGTTAAAACAATTATGGTGGAATCATGGAGTCGAAACATATGATGCATCCCTTAAACAAAATTTTCAGATGAGGGCTGCTTTGATGTGGACTATACATGATTTCCCCGCATTGGGAATGACGTGTGGCTGGAGCACACATGGGAAGCTAGCATGCCCTGCTTGTATGGGCGTGAACCCCGGTCATACGTTAAAGCACGGCGGAAAGGCCTCGTGGTTCGGATGTCACCGTAAGCTTTTGCCACCGGGCCATCAGTTTCGTAGGCAGAAGGATAAATTTGACGGGACAATCGAGCGTGAGGTTGTCACACTGGACTACCCATCTGGTGAAGAAGTACTCTCACACCTGGAGGCACTTGATACTGACATACCACACGGTAAGGGTGTGCCGGATCGGAAGATTGCAGGGTTCGGGAAAGAGCACAACTGGAGAAAATTTTGTATCTTCTGGGAGTTAGCCTACTGGAGGACGCTCGTTATCCGAAACAACATGGATGTGATGCATATTGAGAAGAACGTTTTTGATAATGTGTTCAACACAGTGATGAATGTCAAGGGCAAATCGAAAGATCACCTTAAAGCGAGAAGGGATCTACAACAGTTGGGTGTACGCCGTGAATTGCATCCTCGGACAGTCAGTGGGAGGACCATACTTCCGAAAGCACCTTACTGTCTAGACAAGAAACAAGTGGAGAAGGTCTGTCAGTGGGTTAAGAATTTGAAGCTTCCGGATAGGTTTGCGTCCAACATATCTCGTTGTTGTAATGTATCGGAATGCAAGTTCCAAGGGTGAAGAGTCAGTGAATTGCATCCTACAGTCAGTGGGTCTAACAAGATTTGAAGCTTCCGGATAGGTTTGCGTCCAACATATCTCGTTGTTGCAATGTATCGGAATGCAAGTTCCAAGGGATGAAGAGTCACGACTGCCACGTATTCATGGAGAGATTCATTCCTATTGCCTTCCGGGGACTGTTGCCACGGGTTGTTTGCGAGACTTTGACTGAATTATCTCATTTCTTTCGAGATATATGCGCTTCTACGATCCGGGTGAGTAACATGGAAGTGCTTGAGAAGAACATTGTGGTGACGATTTGCAAGCTGGAGAAAATCTTCCCACCTTCGTTCTTTGATTCAATGGAGCATCTGCCTGTTCACTTGGCATATGAAGCTAAGATGGGTGGACCCGTGCAATATCGGTGGATGTATCCCTTCGAGAGGTAATCCTTAAATTGTTATAGTTGTTCGTTTACACTTAATGCGACATCTGTTATCATTGATATTCCACCTAACTCGATTCGCTAAACTTCTAGGTTCATGTTCCATTTAAAGAAAAAAGTCCGTAATAAGGCTCGGGTTGAAGGCTCAATTGCGGAGGCTTACGTAATGGAAGAACTTGTAAACTTTTGTAGTCAATATTTCGGGCCTAATGTTGGTACAAGGTTAAATCAACTAGGCCGAAATGACCCCGGATCAAGCACAAATTTGGAAGGGCAATTGTCAATATTCAAGCAGCCAGGGAGTCCGTTCGGCCGAACGTATACTCGATGGCTAACGGATGAAGAGTACAGTGCTGCAACAATATATGCCCTTCTAAATTGCGATGAAGTTTCGGCATTCGTTGAGTAAGTTAAAGTCTTAATTCACTTACATTGTTGTACATAATTGAAAGTGTGTGTTAAGTGAGTCAACTATATTGGTTTGCAGTGAGTTCGATGCGGAATCTTTAATCACTGATCCCGCTGGACTTGAATCTCATCGAAAATCACAATTTGTACAGTGGTTCAAAATTCGTGTAAGATTGTTTAACGAAATTATATTATGTGTTATATACAGTTCTGTGGCCAATTAGTATACTGATTTATCCTTAATTTTTACCGTCATCTACAATAGGTTCAGTCAATGGATAGACCAGTGGCCTCATGCTTGAAATTACTAGCCGAAGGCCCTAACAAACAAACATCCTGTTACGGAGGCTATATCATCAACGGGTTTAGGTTTAACGTAAAAGATGATGACCGAACAAAACAAACCCAAAACAGTGGAGTCTTGGTCAACGGCGACTGTTATGCCGAGAATTGCATGGATTTTTACGGAGAGCTAGATGAGATTGTTGAGCTAACATATTTGGGTTCCCAAAACCGCCTGGTAATGTTCAAGTGTACGTGGTTCGATGTCACATGCAGTAGAGGAATCCGTGTTAGCTCTCAAGGGATTGTAGATGTCAATGTCAAGTCAAGACTTGCATCAGACGAGCCCTTTGTGTTTGCTAGTCAAGCTGTACAAGTCTTTTACGCGGAGGACGTCGCCAATCCCAAATCTCATTGGTATACAACTATCAAGTCCAAGAAATTGCCCGTGACATATGACAGTGAGCTAGACTCCTTTCAAGCCGACCAACCACGTGTCTTGTTCCCTGTTGAGGTCAACAACGAGGAGGACGATCTTCCTCTTCCAACAACACTTCTTGTGGGAGAAGAAGTCGTAGATGATGACGCGGAAGATGTTGAAAGTGTTGGAGATGATGTGACCGAGTCTACTGATGAAGAGGATGAATTAGAAGATGAAGAGGACGACGAGTCCCACGAAGAAGAGGGCGACGAGGAAAGTGATGAAGATGATTCGCAAACTGAAAATGATTGACTTGTAATGTTGTAACATCACGGGAAAAATGTAGTAACATTTTAGAACTTGGTGTTTATTGATGTGTTTTTGCACATCCGTTCATATATATATATATATATATATATATATATATATATATATATATATATATAGTGCCGATGATGATTTATGCCTAAATTATTGTTTTTCACGTGTTAATGTCTTTGTATATAATCTATATGAAGTCAGATATGGATAGGATACGGGCTATTCGTGGCCGGGCTGGACGCCGAGCTGCTTCCTCCCCGGTTAGTCCCACCTCGTCATTGCCTACTGATGACGAGGCACAGAGTGATCGCGGACAGCCATCGGGGGCCCAGCCCCAGCCGTCGCCGTCACCGTCGCCCCAGCCATCGCCGTCGCCCCAGCCCCAGCTCGAGCCGTCGCCCCAGCCCGACGCAGATTCATCCCACACGCGCGTGCATTCTCCATCTTCCGTGGGTTCTACCTCAGGTATAGTTGATAACGGTGTTTCGTACATTTTCGCTAGCCTTATATTTGAACTGTATTAATGTCTGTGTTTTGTAGGATCTCGACGAGGCCGTGGTCCGACACGCGGGGTACGCATCGACCCCCAGCGTAAACAGAGAGTTACGCTCACGCAGGAGGGCCTGTAAGTACTAAAAATATCACCTCATGCCTTATGTTTAAAATTTTGGGGTGTTAATTTATATTTGAACTGTATTAATTAATTTAATTACTTCTTTGGCAGGATCCTGGAGAATATTGCGAGGACGAAGATCGGCGTTCTTGTGAAGGGCCGATTCTTCGAGCCACGCCTGTACTGGAAGGACTGGGATGCCGCTGCGAGGGAGGCCCTATGGGAGGAGTGGCTGGTACGGTGAAGTATTTTTTTCAGCGTTAGTAAATGTTAAATTACAGTTTGTTTTATGTTGTTAATTTGTGTTATTGAATGCCTTACAGGAGGGGTTCACGTTTGACACGCCTCAGCAGCAGGTACTGGGGCAGCAGGCTTTCTTTGCCTACATCGGCAAGAATTACCGCCGATGGCTCCACGATGCACGGGACCGGGCGAAGAAGGCGCTGCCCGCGGGTGCCCCGATGACGGACATGGCGAGATATCCCCCACATTGGATATCTCACCGTGTATGGGGGGAGATGATAGATCGGTGGGCTGCGGATCCAGGTTGGGACGCCAAGAGTAAGAGCGGGACTGAGAACAGACAGAACAAAGATCCGACGCACACGGGGGGGTCGGTGCCACACGACATCGTCCGACACAAGAACGCGGTCGAGCACCCGGATCTGGAGGACGATGAGGTCGTAGCTCTGACGTATAATCAGACGCACGTGCGGAAGAAGGACAAGGACGAGACGCACCGGGCGGGCGACTATATTTCAGATATTGCCCGGCGGATCGATGTGAGTCAATTTATTTAAGTTAATGTTTTTTCTTTCTATCCTCAATGTCTGTTTCGTTAATTAATGCCCTAACATATCGTTAAACCACTATTTTTGCAGGCCTCGTATGAACAGCTAAGGGGGTCCGAGCAGCAGTCCGGACAGCCATCAGCGTCCACTAGTACGGCTGCGAGTACTGGGGGGTTGAAGCGATGGCTGGATACGCCGGAGGTCGTGAATCGGCCGAAAGGCCGCATACGCGGCCTGCCTAGCACGACTGCTCGTGCCGTGATAGGAGCGTCCTCACCCCCTGCTGCCCCTCCACAGACACCGGCTCCTCGGCCTCAGTTGGACGACGAGGAGATCCAGCGCATTGCTACAGTGGTGTGCCGGATGATCAGGGAGCAGGGCACTGCTGGACAGGCCGCCCCGGCCCCGGATCAGCAGGATCCAGATCCGGGACTCGGGAACCCCTGATGAGCCCCTTCCCGTGCCCGTTCCTAGCTTCCCCCCCCCCCCGTGCCCGCCTTGTACTCTTCTCCCCTCTCCTAACCGGCTATATCCGGTTCCCGGCTTGTACATATATGAATTTTTTTTATTATAAATTTTTTTTATAATTGATTATATATATTTCTTTCTGTATTGATTATTGCGCGTTGTTGTTGAGATTTGAAAATTGTATTACAGGTTTGGGTAATTGAAAAATAAAAAAAAATTTCAAAAAAAAAATTGACTTTTGGCGACGGATTAATTCCGTCGCTAAAGTATTCCTACAATCAGTTATTTAGCGACGGAATATTCCGTCGCTAAATAAGTTTTTTAGCGACGGAATATTCCGTCTCAAAAATATAAATCCGTCGCTAAAGAATATAATTCGCGACGGAATATCCGTCGCTAATTAAAATAAATCCGTCGGTAAAAATGACATATTTAGCGACGGATTTAAAACATTCCGTCGCTAATTAGTGACGGGCTTTTATACGAGGGATATTTAGCGACGGTGAATCCGTCGCTAATTCTTTTAGAGACGGATTTTTGGCTTTTAGCGACGGATTACCCCATCGCTAAAACCCTGTTTTCTTGTAGTGAGTCCAGGCCCTAAAAGACCGGGCCTCTACTGTTCATAAACGGGGCCTGGTCAGCCCGCGGGCCTCCCGGCCCGTTTGACAACTCTAATGGTCTACGAAAAACTCTCCATCTCCCCATGCCAGATGCATGGTTCCTCTCTCAAAGTTAATTGTCTAATGCTAAAATGTTAGATACATGGGTATTATCTCTAAAATTAATTGAGACTTTTAAGCCAATTATTCAACTTCTTTAACACCAAGAATGTATCACTTGATTTAATTGATTTGATTTTGCCATTCAATTGTAAATTTTAGTTACACTTAAATTCAACCTCTTTTATGTATCTTACATCTCAAAAATAAATGCCTATAATATCAAGCAATCCCTTTTTCCTTCGCGTTCCATCTTATTCTCTTAACTGCAACAAAATTCTGTTGAGTAAATATTGATCTCCACCACATCAATTCGGATATGATTAAATGGGATTACCATCATATACCGGTTCTCTTAAAATTTTCTTCACGCCTCTCATCTAAACTCTGCTGTTGGAATTTGCACAACCACTGAGTATGCAAAATAGTTATATAAGATATTGCAATATTATGATTACAAATAGAAACAAAAGTAAATTTGATAAAAAAAAAAAAGTAAAACTACTTGTTACCATTCACTTCAAGAAACGGGTGAGGAGCTTTAAAAATTTCTTATTATATTTTCTAATGGATATAGTAACATCCTCATAGATATACATTGATGCTCTTATGATCAAAATTACATTAGCGCAAGAATTATAGAAATCATAAAATCTTTCAACTTGTGACTATAAAAGAACTTTACCTCATCGTTTTGTGTGTGAATATATGGCGGTCATTTATCAATAGGCAAGACAAATGCATCTTAATTTAAACTTGAAAAACTCACGCTAATAAAAAGATTATTATCTTCATTTGGACAATCTCTATAAGTAAAACAAGGTTAACAAACATCTTTGTCATATTTCATATAACTTTGAAAGTTTTGAGTTGAACACCTATGGATCATATAGAATTAGCAACACTATATATCAGCGTTAATCTTGATAGAGAAATGAGGACTCACCATGTTTCAAGTAAATCAAGTGAGACCATCCTTAAATTAAATCTTAGACCTCATTTTCTTGATGCCTAAAGCAATTACAGGCGACTAAAAAGTACACCAAGTTTACCCTAAATTGCGTTCGTAGGTTTAAACGTTTTATCCGTTGTAAAGGGACGTAGCAAACAGAAAATATGCGATGAATATGCAAAGTTTTGTATCATCATAATTTGGTTCTTATAATAGAGCACTAAACTTAATTTCAAGGTAGGAAATTTATATGTCGCACACCTTGGCTTTGAGATCTTAATTTGAACGAGTAAAAGTTGCGTGGTATCTACCACTTTTGCTCCAAAAAATAGAGACATAAATTCTTTTTGAAATTAGTATACGCACCTACGAATTTCATGACGTCGTTTAAAAGTGAGCACCATAATTTTCATTTAACTAATCTCTTTCTTAATCTAACTATAAAAATATCGCACTTGCACAAATGGTGAGTGGTGCATTCAGTCTACGTATTTGAGCAGACAAATTTCTTCAAGAGAATGATGTGAAATAAAATTCAACTCAATTACAACCTAATGAGAGTTTGATGAATAAGTAAAATATATTATTTCTTTGTCTAACTTATAAGTAACACTTAATATAATGAGAATTCACGAGTAAAGGTAGATATAATTTTTGTTAACGTGCTTTATATAAATAGAATGCTTGGTGCATAACATGGTAAATATAATGGATATAGTTAACTAATTACATAACATGAATTATATGAAGATTGCTTGAAGACTTGTAAGTTTGGACTTGCCATTTGAATATGTTAGTGAACATGAGTTTTAAACTCTAAATACATCAACAAGTAAAATTCATTTCTTTCGATATACTTTTTCTCTTTATGAAACTATAATACATATGCTATAGAACTTTTGAGGCTTATACCATCAGATAAAACTTTAGTAAAAGCAAGATCCTAAAAATAATGTAATAGCTACATATATTATTTTTATAGATAAATATAATATTACATAAAGGTAATTTAAGATCATTTTTTATAAAGGTGTATATTTACGTGCAACACAAGTGTTTTTATCTAGTGTTTATAAAAGTTAGAGGGGCCAAGTTTTTCACAAATTGCGCATGCTTTTAAAACCTTTACCTTCAACCATCACATATTAAATTTTGTGTCCACGTCCACCATGGTTATACAAAAGTAAACCTACGCCTATATTTACGTGGGTCGTCCAGTTTGAATTGCACCTTTAAATGGAAATATCTACTCTAAAGTTATCTAGTGTTTATAAAAGTTAGAGGGGCCAAGTTTTTCACAAACTGCGCATGCTTTTAAAACGTTTACCTTCAACCGGCACATATCAAATTTTGTGTCCACGTCCACCATGGTTATACAAAAGTAAACCTACGCCTATATTTACGTGGGTTGCCCAGTTTGAATTGCACCTTTAAATGGCAATATCTACTCTAAAGTTATTGTACCAAGTGGTGCTGTAACTCTGCATAACATTTGTTAAAGGGTCAAGTACACTCATGTATTTAAAGTTACATTGAAATTATAGTAAAGGACATTGAATTTAAAATGTAACAGATCATGACCAATAACTTAAAGCACATTAGCCGTGTCCATTAGTCATTAATTCGTTAAAAAAGCGTGACTTTTTGCTAATGTCATCAATACGTATTTTCAAAAGTACAATACTTACACTAAATTTTCAAATTAAGATTTAAAACCCTAATTTCAAATTCTCTCTCTCTCTCTCTCTCTCTCTAATATTCCAATTTCAAAATGCTGCCTTTTTAATATTGTTTTTCCTTTAAAATACCTTTTCATAAACATTAGGAAAAACCCGAATTCCCATTCTTGTTACCCCCCTCCCCAATGGCGTGCCCCCTCCTCGTTTACTCTGCCACAGTCACATCCTCTTCCTCACCATGCCATTGCCACATCCTTCCCTCACCCCACAGTGTAACCTTTTCTCACCCCACCTTGCTTCTGCCACATCCAGCCTCCAATGTTGAGGGGTATGTTAAGAAACAACATCATCCAGCCTCCAATGATGAGGGGTATGTTAAGAAACAACATACCTTCATCGTAAGCCGCAGCGACATTAGAGACGCAAAACCATGCCACAAAAGGTGGGTTAGTGGAAGATGGGGGGGTGTGTGTGCGTGGAAGATGGGGTGGTGTGTGTGCGCGAGCCAACATTGTTTGGTGGTTGTTGATGAGGCGTCTTTGGTGTTGCCGAGGTGTTGGCTAGTTGTCAATTATGGTGCCATCGTAACTGTTAGAGATTCTCACCAGTGGGCTTGCGATGGCAGAGTTTGTATATGTGCTGGCGATGCAGCGTCACTGATTGAGAGTTGATGATGACGATGGGGTGGTGGCAGCAAACTTGGAGCGGCTTTGGTTTAAATCTTACTAGATCTATGGTAGTTGAGTGGGAAAACTTGTAGTGGGCCGCGAATGGGTGGTTGAGGTTGATGATGGCGGCGCCAGGTGTGTGGCGATGGTGCTTCGGTGGTAGTTTTCAAGAGTAGAGATGAGTGATGACATTACAAGAAACTTCCAGTCATGGTTAATATGAATATTCAAATAAAATTGTCATGCATTTGGTGATTTGTTTTGGTCAACGACATTACCATATTTTTACAAATAAATAGACACGTATATAATTTCATGGATATAATTAGCCTTTTATAAAATAAGGATGTGTTTCTAGAATTAGCGTTACCTAGGGGTGCAACTTGGCCAGGCAACCCGTGAACAACCTGTGCCAGCCTTAAAAAATATGGGTATGGGCTTATTTTTGTAGTGACCATGGTGGACGTGGGCTCAAAATTTTGAGTCCGTAAAAAATATGAGTTGGACATAGGCAAAGGTTTCTACAACGCCGTCCAGCCTGTGGGAAAACCAGCCCGTTTAACTATTATATAATATAAATTTATATATATATATATATATATATATATATATATATATATATATATATATATATATATTCATGTAACAATATATTTATTTTGTTTCCTTTAATCATTAGAAATAGTAGATCACATAAGTCTATACACTCTCGACCGTCAAACTCTTAATCTAATATAATTCAATTTCTAGTTGTTTATACTTTCTAAACTCTTAACCCCCACTTCGACAAAGTCAAAGTCTTAAAGTCAAAGGTATGTACATATTTTTGTCTTATTTTTCTGAACCAGGTTGAGCGACGATTTTTCACTTTTCGTTCATGTTTAGAGATCTTTAAAGATTTTATTGTTCCTACTTTTTTTTTTTTAAATTATAGGATTGTAGATACTTGTCTTTTCCTCTTTCAATTTATAGATTTTAATATATTTTTTTTCATTATCATGAATAAATTATAGAGTTGGATGGTCAATGATATGTTTTCGATTTATTTTTTTTAAAAAAAAATAATTCGTAACCATGGACAACCCGTGGACAGCCCGCGTCCAACCCGTGTCTACCAAAATTTTGATGGACTTGGCGTGGACACATTATTTGGCCCGCAGGTGGGCTGGGCTGGACATGAACACGATTTTTAGAGAGCAAGCTGGTCATAATTTAACCCTTGCGTTCGTTCAATCCGTCCAAGTTACACTCCTAGCGTTACCTTCGCTAGTGAGAAAAGGTAAAATAGATAGAGAATTTACTTGATGAATAAAAAAAAAGTGATTTTCATGTACTCTGAAATCCACGTTATTCTCTACAAGTGCGCGCCTTACTTATTTGGCTACTAAGATCACGTCTGTGGTTGGAGTCATGGTGTCGCAGGCTAAGGCCCAAGTCATTTCTTGTCAGATACATCCCATCAACGATAAATGTAATTAAGTTGGTTTTAATTCTATTTTGGAGTAACGCTAATATATACTCCTCCATTGCATTGAATTTTTCTTCTTTTGAGTTATTGCAAATTTCTAGACCAGGTTTTTGTAGGTATAAACATTATTTTTACTCACAGTTTTAATGTCAACTTGACTTATCAAACAAAGTTACAAGTTCACGAAAGTATGCATACACTGTGGAGGCAAATGGCATTTGCTCTTTTTATTGTGAGTGGCAATGCCATTTGGCATTTGCCCCACCCTGTTACAACTTACAAAGATGCCATGAACATGAAATAACAAAAAGTAAAGAGACCATCATTTTCTAAATCCACAACCGCTCTATAGGAAAACACTCTGCATCAGCATCTGGGATATTAGGCTTAATATGATCCGGTCAATAAGCCGCTTACAAGAAATAGATGTTGGAATAGTTAGTGACAAGGAAGTGTGAGTTTGTTGTCTCACATTCGAAAAGAAAGTAGGATACAAAGCTTTTTATAAGGCTCCACCCACCAAATTAATTAACTTTAAATGGTGGGAAGAATTGGAGAAAATTTTGAAATTTTTCTTGATTTGAGTTTGAAATATAACAATATTTAATGAGCACTTGGGTCTTGATTTAAGTTAATTAATGTATTCTAATTTTATTTTATTTAACAGTTAACTGCAGTCAGTTGTTAATTGCAATTAGTGCCCAAACAGTTGTGTTCCTGATGTCAAGGGTTGTACCCGTTAAGATATTATTTAATATCTATACATCCTTCAATTTTTAAAATCAAAAATTCATTATTCAAAAACGTGTTTTTGGATAAATTCTGAATTGCTGATCAAAATTTCGTTTGGCTTTGTAATCCTAAAGGAATCTGCCATTAACTCAGTAACAATTATAGTGGGGGCATATTTCCTTAAGGACTGTGATTATTCATGTTCAAAGCCTAATTTCGTTTTCTAACAGTAGAAGCTGTGACAGGCATGACATTACAGTAGCTTCTTTACTAATGATCATTTGGTGCCATTGGGTTCCATTCTTAACGGGAAAACTAAATTGTAAGGTCTCACTCAGAATATAAGTACGATTATATCTAGTACGATGATATAAGCCACACAAATATCAAGCCTAAAACACTTCGCGAGAAACCATGAGGAAATAGCACCCTGGTAACAGGGTTGTCCGCTTTCTTGGCTAGCTCATGCTACAAGCTAGAGAACCAAAGTTAAGAGTATCATGCCATACATATGGAGTTTTTGGTAAACAAGGGGTATCAGGACTCCAACAAAAAACAAAGCAATATTTCTAATTACACTAGCACGTAACCACGGGGACTAGTGCTGAAGCACACTTAGCTGAATACGGTCCTCTCAAAAGATGATTTGGGCGTTGCCACATAACCAATGTCTGCCATAACAAGAAACCACGTGTTAGTTATAAATTCCGCGGGTGTAAATGGAATCCAAGGCAGTTTGGTAAGCATTTCAATGTCTGTTTTCCATCTTTCATTTTCATTTTTGACGAAAAACAAGGAAAAAACTACACGATCATCACTGTTAGGACTGCTTCCAGAACAAGAAAGTGTACCCCAGAAATGTTACCAAGGAAGCCATAAAGGTAGTGTTAAATAATGTTTCTAACCTGCACCAGGCTGCTGTTATTTCTGTGGCTTCTTCCACAAAACCCCAATCCTCTTCAGCATGTTCCCATTTTTCTTTTTCAGGTAATCATCATCCATGTCTTCAGAGTATGGTGAACTAATTTTTCCTGAGATAGGACTATAATTACTGTCCAGCGATCCAGTTCTCTCTATGAACTTCCCATTGTTTCCTGTTGAAAGCATAGCTGCAGCTGCCTCCGCAGCCTTCCTCCATTGGTCTGATTGCACCTTTACCCTCCTCAACTCTGCCTCTATTTCTGAATTTGCCATTTGCGCTGCCTCCAACTGTTCAGACACTCGTGTCACCCTCCTATTACTGTTATCCGCTTCCTCCATCATATAACCAAGCTTCATGAGAGCCTCTCTTTCTGCAGTCCTCGCTGCCTCTAGTTCAGAAATAACCTCATCATTTACTTTCCCCCCATTGATGTCCTTACTCCTGATTTCCTGCTTGAGCATCCTATTTTCCTCCAATATATTCTGCAATTCGGTCTCCTTATCCATCAAGTTTGCCTTTAAAATTTCAACATCTTCTTTTGACTTCTTAAAATCATTTTCCAGTTCAGGTTCTCTCTGACTTGATAGAGTATTCTCCAACCTTATATTTAGATCCTCATTTTCCTCACATATACCCTGCAATTCAGTTTCCTTGTCCATCAGGTTACTTTTTAACTCCTCAATAAATACTTTTGATTTCTTTAGTTCCGCCTCCAGCTCAGCCTCTCTCAAGCTTGATGTAGACTTTATCTGTTCCACCAATTCATAAGCACTTGTGATCTGCACTGCACTCCGAATTCGTTCTTCATTATAACTGACCTCAGCAGTTTCTAGAGCAGACCTTAGATTTTCTAATTCAGAATTTGCACATTTAAGCTCTGCTTCAATCAATTTGCGAGTTGTTCCATCTTCTCTAACTTCAGGTTCGCGTTTCTGATCACTTTCCAGATCTTGAGAATCATTGCAACAAACATTACTAGAATTAGCCTTGAGTTCGTTAACAAGCCCTTCCAGTAAACTTATCCGTGTTCTCGATTGGTCTAGATCAAAAGCTACGGCAGCATAAGCTTCCGTGGCTTTGATACCATTTGACCTCAAGGCTTCTACAGTCTTCTTAGCTGTTTCCAGTTGCAGAAGAGTTTCCCCAACAAGAGCTTGAGCCTGTGCTTCCGACTGTTTGCAATCCCTCAGCTGGTCTTTCATGTCCTCCAAAATCAAAAGAGCTTCTAACAGTTTTTCTTTCAGGGTATGTAGCTCAGAATTTGCCAATTCTGCCTGCTTGGTTTGCTCAGCTTCAGATTGAGCTACCATTTCAAGCTGGAGCTCAAGTTGCTTAACCTCGTTCACAGCAGAGGTCAATGCAGCCAAATCGACTGAGTGCTGCTTCTGGACAGCCTCGAGTTCGGATTGCCATGACGTATCCTCTTCGCGCGAGTTCTTTTGGCCTTCAATTACATCAGCATCTTCAGAAGCAGCCTGTACCAAAAGTTGCTGGGGCTCTTCGAGCTTTGATGACATGGCTAAGAGCTGCTTTTTTGACTCCTCTGCATCCTGCTGGGCCTGCTTTTTCCATGATTCTGAAGAAGCTATCTGATCCTTTGCCTTCTTTAGGTCCTCCTGAAGTTGAGAAATCTGGGTTTCTAGTTCAGCATGCCTGCTTAAGCGCTTCTTCTGAAGGATGAAAGAAGAAAGATGAGGTTTAAGAAAATTGCGTTAATGAGTAAAAACAAATTTCATGCTATTCCTAAAGGCTCAAATATGTTGTGTGGCACGTGTGCAGCTAATTATGTAGAAACAGTTGTTTTGCAACTTAAACAGCCAGGATAATTAATTTCCAAGTAAATTGTCCGAGATTTGACATTTAACTTTTGGAGCTTCAAACAAAAAGTTGGCTTCAATAACAAGACATACAATCATAAAAGCTATAAGATGCTGCAGACCTGACAGAAAACACAAGAGAGACACCAATATTCATTTTCTGAGAGTGTAGCAATCGACAGAATTCCAGAATAATTGACTATCTTTGAGAACAGGCTTATCGTTGTTCCATCATCTACGACAATGATCCCTTCGAGTAAACATCACCCAGAAAATAGCATCCGTTGATGCGAGACAACCACAGCATCAAGCACAATTAGAATGAAGCATCCGTTAGTGCAGAGGAAGGGGATTGGATGTTTAAAGAGATGATAACAATTGGAGTCAAAAAACTGATCTGATAAGACATAATCTTCATAGCAACGACGCCAAATCATTAGATAGCATAACTAGATATCTAGAATCATCTTATATTGGTTAGGACAAATGCTTTTGCACTGTGAATTCATTTAAAATTAGGCTGCCCTAATGTTCCAATAGATGATTTCTGGACTGAACAGACTTTGACCCTTTTAACCTTCATAACCGTCATAGAAAAGCACCTTGGTCCCAGCGTTATGCCCGACTGTAAGCTCAACAATCTGAACAACATGCCAATGCAAGTGTAGTGCTACACTAGTCACTACTGCTATTCCGTACTTGGGGTATAGCTTCTTAAGAAACCTCAATGTTCTAAAAGGATAACTGAAGTGGCCAAGAGTGAGAATAAAAAACCTTATAGCAATATTTGTTGTTTGAAACAAATTTTAAATTCATTAACCTTTTACAATCAACCCAACAACCAGTTCATAGCAGAGTTGGCCTGAACATGGTACGATAATTGTTCCATAGTGAAATGAAGGCCATGGGTTCGAAAAAATTGCAAAAGGTATCCCAAGCAGGACAAGGCTGCATAAATCGAACCCCTCCATACCCTGCAACTGCAGAAGCCTCGTGCACTTTTCTGTCCAGTTCTACAATTTTATTCAAGGAATTTGCCAACAAGAGAATATAATTCTAGAATAACAAGATCTCTGTGATAGAGAGTAGAGGCCTATAAAACAAACATGAATTTATCATCCAAATATCTATTGACAAATAAAATGCCAAAGGCTTTGATGATTAGGCACTTTGGGTTTTGCACATGACAAAAGCAGAGTTGTGGGATGGATTTGATTTGCGGAATTTACCTCCGCAGCTGGGCTTCTTTGTGACCTGCGTTCATTGACTTTTGGGCTAGTTTTCGGTGTCCTGCTTGTTTGGTTCGATGAAGATGCAGTATCCACTTCTAATCCACTCGTCTTGAGTTGGCGCGCAGCTCGACGAGCGGTATTTTGAGGCACGTCTGAAGATGTGGTTCGAGGAGAGATCTTTTGAGGCGCTTCTGAAGAAACAGCTCGAGGAGAGATCCTCTGAGATGCTTCTGAAGAAACTGTTCGAGGAGAAACCTTTTGGGGCACTTCAACTGAACTCTTTCTGCTACCAAAGCAGTGAAATTCAAGAGCTCAGTTATTGCTTAATAAAGAAATGATCCCCCAAAACAATCACAAATAAATCAAATTTAAATTTTGATTTATGCCAGATTATGCTTCCATAAATGCACAGTTAGTCACAATTTGGATGGAAAAGTAATTCAACTAAATGGGATAACACGCTAGGCCGCACATTATATTGAAACTTCGGAAATTAATGTGGAGAAGATGAGGAAGCATAACAAGAATTGCAACAGGGGAAAAAAGGTACTATCAAACATAAGATGCACATTTCGTTGCAAGAACCTTTTCTCCTATCACAACGATTCAACACTAGTACCTTCGCATAATTAGGAAAACTTAGAAGAACCTCTGACTTATAAGCAATGCTCAGAATGTCTGCATAGTTTGCAAACCGCCGAAACATCTAAAGATCTAATCAAGTGTTTAGCTTGGAAAGCATGTCGAAAATAGAAGAGTGCTGGATATTTAAAAAGATCGAATGGTCCCATGCAAAGCACTTGAAATGGCCTAAAGTACAATTGCAATCAATTCTTGCTTAGCCAAATAACCTTCTTCATGTGCAGTGAGTTGAAGGTACTAAATGCTCATGTAGTCTAGCATAGCTAACAAGGTATCTATTAAAATCAGCATTAAGACAGATCGAACTATAGCTTTATTTGCCCAGGCATGGACCCCACACATTAACAGTTTACCTAACTGCATCTGCAGCTTATTAAAACCAGCAATTAGCAGAAAGAAGGATAATATCATAAGTAAAGGAGTACAGGCAAACTATGAAAACCATATTTGCAGTACTGCATCTGCAAGCCTAAATGGAAAAGGGCCCTGCACCGAAGAGAAGACTGCACTAAAAGCAGCAAAGGGTACCTCAAAAGGATTTTCCTGCAACCTCATCGAAGTAAATCGCCATAAACGAGAAATTTCCAAGTGCAGCAGTCAAGAAGTTCCAGCATACGAAAATATAAAATGCTAACTGATCATACTCACCGACAATGAGCGGTTTAAATTCCGATGAGACAAACAGACAGAATGTGGAAAGATGAAAGAAGAATCCCACATTCTAAATGGAGTTCACTATAAACATTTTCTCAACCCATTCTTTCGAATAATAAGAGAACTCGCATAAAAGCCATTGAGGTTACCTTGCTTTAGGAGTCTGCATCTTAACTACCTTCCTGTCCACAGATTAAAACTGGGTGTTATTTGATCCTCGTTACTTCAATGGTACCTGCCCCACAAGACTGCAACAAGTCAGAAAAATCACGAGGGCACAGAGAGAGAGAGAGAGAGAGAGAGATGGGGAATCCAATGTGAATAAATGTGGATGAAGAAGTAAATGGTCCATGAAGGGCATAAATCCTATCCATGGAGACGAATTAACAAAGCTAGCAAACCAAGCTATTAATAGTAGTATAACACTCAAAATAGCTCAGAATCTCCACAAATCTACAGGCAATCTTCATCCTACCTACATTCAATTGACCATTACTATACTCACGAGGTACCCAGTACAAGCTACACACAGCTTATCAGCTCCCTGGGCAGATAAGGTAACACCCAAATTACCCCTCCACCTGAAGGTTGTAAATTTAAAGTTGAAACACAAACAATGCCCCCCACATTACAAATACAGCCACGGTTGGCACACTTGCTATAAGTTGGTCCCCCTTTGAGGTGCATTTTCGTCATTTAAAACCATCCACCATTTTTGCCGTGATTGAGGGCAATACTAGTGTACACTTCCGTGGATTTGACATTTTTTCAGCAACAAGAAGTAATTTTCAACACAAAACTGAAAAAAAAAAAGTACTCATGTGAAGACCAAATCTTTGGTTGTTTTTAAGATATGGTAGCTCCATAAAGACAAACCTTTGGCTGCAAGACGAAATCTCCGTCGCTAGATCGAGATTAGAAACAGGATCAAACTGATTTAGAACACAATGTAGCTCAAATCAAGCAGCAATGACAATGAGCTAAAGGAAAAAGAACAAAGAAACGGGTCTCTGCTCTACAAGTAAAGAAATGGGCCTGTTCACAGAGGGGAGAGAGAGAGAGAGAGGTTCCTCTCAGCCTTTTCTGAGATATATATATATATATATATATATATATATATATATATATATATATATATATATATATATATGCTTTCACTTTTTTTGCAAGACCTCCTTAAAGTCTGAAAAGTTGGAGCCATCAAGCTCAAACAAGACCTAACACTGTTGTCTTATACAGAAAACATAATCACATCAAAAAGGAGCTTTAAAAGAAACCATCATTATACCAAACCACAACTCCTGTCTAATCAAGTTTAAAAAGACATAAACAAAAACCCAAAAGAAGTAATGCTAGCAATTCAAGGATTCTGCTAGAAAAAAACCCACCAAACAAACCCACCGTTATGCTTCTTCTTCCCTTCAGCTGTAAAGAAAGTTTCAGAGCACTTTCGTACCATTGGCATTTCCCAATAACCAAAGCAGGACAAAGAATACACATTTCCTCTCTGTTTCAGTTCTCAAGGAGATAAAACGAAAGTAAAATGACAAAGTGGGTCGTTCTTACCAAATGCGATCTCGAAAAAGGAAGTGACAAGAGCTCTGTCTGGAGATTCTGATTGAACTATTCCTCACAACCATCACAACAGAAGCAAGAAGAAGAAAAGGAAGAGGTGAGCCATTGTTTTATGATGCGAGGTTGCACAGATTTCAAGGCAACAAAAGGACACCTCTTTCCCCTGTTTTCGTTGTCCGCTGAGTGAGTGGACAGTGGTGAGAGGGACTGGTGAGAAGGGAAGCAGAACAGTGGAGTGAGGAAAGACAGAGCAGTTGAGGAGTATTGTAAGTGTATAAGTTTGTCGTTTAACGTTTTTTTGTTTCATGGGGATTTGAATAAGTTACAGCTTTATCTTTCATGGGTAAACGGGATTATGGTGTTAGTTTAAACTCTGGTTTTGCGTCCGAAGCTGGCAACGGCTGCTCATGGGATTCTCGAATCTCGTGGTAACGTTGGAAGGCCTTGTTTAGAAGCTAAGAATTTTGTTTGGATACTCTTGTGAGTGAGTTTCACGTGCGGGGCAGCGTAAGGTATGAACCGAACGGATTTAGATCTCCTGCTCTAACCTAATAGGAATGCTTAAGGTATGAACCGAACGGATTTAGATCTCCTACTCTAACCTAGTAAGAATGCGTAAGGTATCCATTCCTGTGAGAGAGGGGAGAGAGAGGATACAACACCCTGCTGTGATGATGAGTTACAATAGAAAATTTCAATCCGAATGGAACATGTCTATTTTTTTAAGTAAAGTAATGTAGTGACGGTAAAATTTATAATATTGTCCCTCCCATTTACCTATGATCCCTTCGATCATTAAATATCATCGAGATATTATCAAAATTACCGTCCGCTAGATAATATAACAGACAACGATTTTTTTCCTTAAAAGTTAGATATGATCCGTCCATTCACTATGGATGAACGACCAAATCGCTCCGTTAATTTATTTAAGTTACGAGCACAAGTAATGATCACGTCCCATTAAAAAATAAAGTTACAAATATTTTCAAATAGGCAAGTTAACAACTCACGGATGATATCTCTATCTAATAGGAACTAGTTAATGTGCCCGTGCAAATGCACGGGACGCGATGCAATATAGTTTTAGTGTCAATTTGGTTTTAATATAGCCTATTTAATTTAAAATACCAAAAGGCAAAGAAAGATAATTAATTTCAAAGGCAAATGAGCTAATTCATTATACATCTTAAGCGTAACAGTTAACATTATTTAAGTATCTAACTTTTTTCAATATATTAGTCCACAGCTAATATAAACGAACAATAGCAAAACAGAGAATCTTTAAGCCTAAACTTTGATTATTGATCATTTTATCATCTAAAATTACTACTAAGGGAAAAGATGTATGATACATTAATGCTATTATTGAGTCTTTTTATCTTTGTAAATTGTTTTGTGTACCATAATCTAGTAATGAATGTTTGCATATTTTTATATTGTGACAGACCTAATTGCCTCTTTTAGTGATGAAAGGGCGTAAGCTTATCAAAAAAAATGTGTAGATTTAGTTTCACTTTTTCTCTTTCATTTTTTAAAATATTGGCAAATCCACATATATCCTATAGTAACACCACATATATTATCTCATGAGAAGTAAGGAATTGCATGTGCTTTTTATATCAGTTCATACCATTAAGAAATTGCTCAAACCTCAAAAGTGACCTCTTGACCAAAGAGAACTTTTTGATAATTGGCACCAACCAACTGCTACATCTTTAAGTAGCCGCCAGTACTATCACCACCACGACTTCTGCTGTATCCCCACTTGCATGTACATATAACATTGTCACCGTTAACCACCACCACGTCTTACCACAATCACCACAGTTACCAAAATTTAATATCATTCTTATGTGCAACATCAATTGAACCGATGCCACATCTACCTCGTTCTTTTTTTTTTTGCTAGCATTAAAAGTTATAATTTTTTAAATGGGGTTAAGATTTGTCTTAGATCTCTTTTACGTTACAGTTCTTTTTATTCTCCAAACTTATTCTAATCGGAATTACATGTTTGCCTATCAAATTCAATTGCCTCTTGTAATTTATTTTGAGATAAAATTGGTTCTAAATCAAGTGTAACGCTTAAAAGGTTTGTGCATGAGACCACAAACTCAGACGAAAGCTTACTAAAACATGAGATTTTCTCAAAAGTTACTTATAACAATCCCAATAGAGCAAATGCTACTCTATTTTTAAGTCTCTTGGAGTTTTTAAGCCTTCTTCCATTATTCTTGATGAGTGAAATATATGACAAACACTGTAATAAAATTTATAGCAATAAATTAATAGTTAATGATACAAGGAATCACCAAGTACAATAGATAGATAGTGTAACGCCCCGATTTTTTTTCAAAGCGTTAATTTCAAATAAACAAAGCAGAAAATCTCAAAATATCCAAAAGTCTCCCAAATTGAGTAATCAGAGCATCTAAGAATAAGTCTCCAAGAAGCATCAATAAATGGCACTCCGGCTTAAAACTATTACATTGATCTCAAGTACTCCTAACGGAGCTCCAATATAAAATCTAAAGCCAAATCTAGTCGTAAAGGAAAATCCTTCCCTAAAAAGCTTCTTACTTAGCCATGCTTTAGAATCCTTTGTACAGTTCCAAACACTGCCTGATAACCTGAAAGTAAGGGGGTGAGCACAAAGCCTAGTAAAGATAATCGCACGCACCCACCCACAGAGTACAAAGCACGCTATATCGATAGTAGTACTTGGAGGTGATAAAGTACGATACCAAGGTGCATGGCGAATACCAAAACCAATGCACTAACTTTCAATTCAGAGATCAAGCTGATTTGCAGTGTCAAACAGCAACTTTTACACCGATGAATAACTTTCAAACTGAATTTTGATCAGAAAACCTTAAACTA
Organism: Escallonia herrerae; assembly: GCA_033070095.1. Lineage (NCBI taxonomy): Eukaryota > Viridiplantae > Streptophyta > Magnoliopsida > Escalloniales > Escalloniaceae > Escallonia > Escallonia herrerae. The sequence continues at coordinate 45,186 of JAVXUP010003392.1, read as the reverse complement.
CAAAGTTGAAGAAGACTCTTCAAGGATTTCATAACGTTCAAGATCATTAAAAACCAATGAGAAACAAATAAGATACAACAAATCGAAATTGGCTGACCTGAATTGGCAGAAATATTAGCATAACAATGTTCAAGTATGTTTTTGAATATCGATCAATTTGAATTTCGGAAAACCCAAAACTACAAAGTTGTAGTAAACTATTTGAGGTTTTCAAAAAGTGTAAGAACGCTAAAATTGGCCAAAGAACAACAAAGTTATGGACTTTTTGAATTTGCCGCAAAGATTTACAACAAAAAGATCAAGAATCAAAGTCAATAATCGGAAGTACAAAGAACTATTTAGCGTAACGATCAATAATATAATTAGGGTTCTAAAGAATCAATAGATCTCCTTAAACAACAAATCAATTGATGAACGGATCGATAATCAGAATTCAGATGGGGTAAATGCGTGAGAAAACCCTTACCTCAATTGCGTAAATCAACTCCAAGTCTTGATCTTCTCAAACAAATTATATCAAAAACCATAATATAATAATACCCAAAATTTCTATTAGACTCTATCAATCACATTAGCTTATGTAGGTTTTTACCACAAACTTCAATCCCAATATCAAAATAAGATCGTACCTCAATGTAATGACCAAAATCTGAAGAGTATTCTTCTTAGAGATTCTTTGGAGGCTTTTCTGAAGTTTGTGTGCTCCTAAGAATTATATTGAACATAAGTCATGAGCCTAAAAGGACTGTGATTATATTCCTAACACAATAAGAATTGCAAAATACTCATTATGTCCCAAAATTCTCTAACTTTATAAATGGGTCATACTAAAGCCCAAATTTAAATTGGGTCATCTAATCCCAAAAGTATAACTCACTTTTTAGTAAGAAAACTTTAAATTGATTTTTAGGCCCACTATTTAATTCAAACTCACAATACATTGTAATCCGTACTTACACAAGTATCCTGATTAAAAAAAATCTGGGGTGTTACAGATAGTCCCTAGAGATTTGAGAAACTTGATTATGTCAGTAACATAGCTTACATTATGTTCTTCCAAGAATTAGTCAGATCATAGTTGATATTATGGACCGAAGGTAGAATGTTGGATCATTGTGTCAATAAGTTTACTTCTCAAATGTTGCAATCATTTGATAAAATCACGTAAGCCCTCAATTTACCATCTCATTTGAATGCATATTCACTTCTATTCATACATCTGTGTCTAGAATATTCTAATATTACTTTACACCTACAATGCGTAGTAAAAGGTTTTACAACTAACAATTTTGGAATGTTGAATTTAAATAAAATATGAAACTTATAAAAAAACAAAGGCCGAGAAGCCAATAACACAAAAAAAAAATATAAAAATTCATATAATTGTTGATCTGAATCACTTATACCTGGTAGAAAGGTAGTTTAAGCTTAAACACGTCGCTGAAAGGTAGTTTAAAGTTGAGCACGTCTTTTGGATCGGACACTTTTTGTTGCCAACTCCAGAATTCTTAACATACACACTTTTAGTGATAGATACCTAGAGTGGTGCATATTGTGAATTATAGCCTCATAATTCTTATAATCTAGACGCCAAAGTTTAGTAAGTCACGTTGACAATGAGATACCGTGTGAGGCAAGACGACATTCACACCTTTTATGGTATGACACTCTATATTTTATTTGCAGACGCTTTAAGAAGCATTTGTTGGTTTACTACAAATAAGTTGATAAGGAAAAATAGTACTTTCTGCATATCATTTACAAACACTTACATAACTTTTCCTTTAGTCGACAATAATTTTCTGAAAAGTATCCCCAAAACTATCTCAAACTTTGGTGTCTTCTTGGCCTTCATGAGCATTTAACCAGGTAGCACATGATAACATGGTGGAGGATGCTTCGGTTCCTAATATGCCATTTTGCATCCTTATTCGTTGCTAGAAGGCTAGCAATATCGCTAAAATAAATTGCAAGAGACACGAATGAAGAAGGATATAAGAGAGTGGAAATAGAATCCACTGCAAAATTACCTTATAATCACTAACCTAAAGAAAAAAAAAAGTGCGTAGTAAAAGTTTATTATTATCACCAACCTGAAGAAAAAAAAGGTGCACAAACACCCTTCTCCCAAACTTGTTTGATATGGTTTGAAGCACGATTTAACCCTCCCAAAACTCAAAGTGAACCTTTCCGTGAAGGTCATTAGTGCACAGCTTGATGCAACGCAAGACCCCTTCTCATATTCACAAATTCCATTTGAGCTATTTCTTCGGGCTGATTGAGCTCTTCCTTACTTGAAATTCGCTCATCATACTGCCAACAACGCTTTATTTGAAGCCTTAGGAGATAAATAGTGTGTTCAAGTGGTCTTAACATCACTATTCCCTTTAATTATTTATTTATTTTAGGTAAAATATCCTTTATTTCATTTAAAGCTCAAATACAACTCGTCCGTTCTCCCTCCAATCAGTTAAGCAACAGTAAAAAAACTCCACACTATCCCTCCACTACTACTCAATAGAATTCATTTTCACTTAATCCTTTCTCTACAGTAGCACACATGGCTCTAAGCAAAGTGTTGTGTAAGGTGTACAGAACTGGCTTGCTTACCTGTGATGACACCAAATCATTTGAAAGTCATATGATCATTGATGACCATCGATTTAATATCTGGATGTTTCTTTAGGCATTCCAATGCCTCCTTCGTGGTTTGTTTTTGTGACTAAAAAATATGATGCAGTAACGTTAAGGGACCTCCGACTGAAATCCATGCGCGCTTCATGTGTTCCTCAAATGTTGGTGTACGTCCATTGTGGTACCACTTTGCTTCCAACAAGTAGGTTTTACACAACTCCGCCCACTGAAAATATGGTACACTGATTACAGAACTCAGAAGGAATTCCATAGCAAAAACGATTGAGGAATAGACGATAGGAAGAAATCAGAAATCAGAGTGTACAGCATTTTTGAGGTATGAAATAATTCAGGAGCTTTGTTCTTTAAGAACATCGTATGCCGTCTCATTGATGGAATTTAAAAGACACAAGAAACAAATCTGTATGTAGTCCAAGAGTTGATCCACTGCACTGAATTCCCATATGAAATTCCCATCTGAAAGCAGAAAAGATGATTAAGAAACGGTTTTGGGTTTAAACTATATTTCCATTTTACCACAACCCTTATCGCTTTACAAACCTCTCAACGGCATTGGTAAACAGTTCAAGCTCTTCATGGTAATCCTCCTAGTACATTGGAACTGAGGCACGAAGTTTCCTCCCACGGTCCAAAAAAGGTTCTCCACTAACATGTCCCTAGCAAAGCTTGCTCTTCCACCACCTACAAAAGATGGAAGAAGATTTCAGCATGTTGAATAGCAACCTATTTGACGACAGTCAGTTTAGTGAATCAGTAGCAGGGCCAGATATTTTTCATGGTTTGAGCATAAGCCCTCTCAACAAAGATTACCAATCAAACTGATCAGAAGACTCAACCAATCAAAGGCTACAGACAAACAACCGAATGTCTTGTAAGCATTAATCGTTACTCGCTAACTAAAGGTTTGTCATTAGATACCATCAGCGGGATGCGCACATGTGTTAATTTCTCGAAAGTTATACAAAGCTATAAACCCTATAATATCGAATTTGTGAGTACCGTGACATATGTTTTAGATCTTCTACCAAGAAAGAAGAAAAAGACTAACCAAAAGCAAACTTAGAATTAACCAAACACCACATGCATGCACCAGAAAGCAAACATAATTACTGTTACGTACGTACTTCAAATGCATTGGATCACTCAGAGGGTAGGACAGACAAAACCAGGTAGAGGTGTCAGCCCACAAGTTACCAGGACTTGAAGTGCAAGTGGGATGAAAATGTTGAGGTCCAGTAGTTTGAGACTTATGGCGGTGCACAGGCAAACTGCTGCTTCTAGCTCCAGCAAATCAAGAATCACCTGGCAGCAAATGTTCTCCACCGGGTTCCCTAACCCAATATGCACCAACCCTCCAAGCACTTGGTGAGTGACCTGTACCATGTTGAAATCCAATTTAGCAAGCTCGAGCAATGCAGTACTCGAGTCTCACCTTGCATGATAGTCTGCCAAGTTTGACGTCTCATCCGATCAGGAGAAAGAAAGGGTAGACCATGTTTTTTTATAGTTGATAAAGATTGATTTATGAGGTATTTGTCATTGATTAGGAGACTAAATTAGAGTTACACATAAAAGAGTTCTATTTCTCCTATTAATTTGATTTCTTAGGAGTCCAAGGGAACTGGGGGACTCTCAGGACGAAAGTTGCAGCTGATTTGGCACAAATAGAAGACTCCAAAAAGCTGATGTGTCGTAAATATGAGAGCTCTAAAAAGCTTACGTGTCGCAATTCTAAGCGAAGGTTTCAGCTTTTTATATATATATAGATAACAACAACTACTACAAAATTAATAACAAACTATATAAAAACATAAAACCTACAAGAAATAAATTATTTTTTTAATGAATATGCATTAACCGACTAACTATAAGATAAAAACCTATTAAAACTAAATAAGTACTAAATAATGACAAGATAATACCAATATAAAGCAGCCAATTGAAAACAATTAACACCACACCACATTGCCGGCCACCAACCCGCGGATCAGACACCTGTCCCCTCGCTGCAGAGGCGCCTCGCTGAAATCCCACCTTCTCGGGCCATCACTCTGCTGCCTAGCCCCGGAGCACCCCAAATAGCTACAGATTGCACCCATAGCCGGAATCCCACTTTGTTTGGATATTATAGGTTTATTTTTGCTTTGATAATTTTGAACTTGTTGAAAAAAGATTTTATGAAAGCTATTAAGTGAACAAAGATAAGAGTGATAGAGTGGAATTTAAGTGAGCGAGAATGAAAGCGAGAGTAGGACAGTGAATAAAATGAACTTATTTGTTAATTAATATAATAATATCTAGAGTAAAAGTGAGAGTCAGAATTAGAATCAAAGGCCAGAACGGTTTCTCTATTCAAAAGATTTTGCAACATAAGTGTAGGAATGTGAATAATTTTGAGATAACAAGCTCCTTGTTACTTTAAAACAACATTTTTGAACGTTTCTACATGATAAAGAGATCTGCTCTACATCTCTGCAACTCTGCATCTATGCTTCTAGCTCCACGACCATGGGAGAGTTGTCCAAGTAGTTTAGCGCTCTCTCGTTCTTCTCAAGAAATTAGATTCGATGCAAAGCTAACACATATTTTATACGTATGAAATGAGATACCCAAATAGCTTTGATGCGGATGTGACTCTCACGTTCTGATTAACCCCTATATTAAATTGAACTTTTTGTTGTTATATGGGAGTGGTTTCATAGTTTTTCGGTTGGCCACAACCATAAAGGTCTTGTTCCATCTGAGATCCGAATACCTTCCAAGGAATTATAATTAAATTAAAGTATTATAAAAGGTACTACCATAACAGGTAATCTCATGTAGAACCGGGTCACTTGTCCACCTTCTCCTCCGTTATCTTTCCAGCTTCCATTTCTCACCACACACAACATTTACACGTGCCAAAGTTGTTCACGCGCTACATTTCTCAGTAAAAATGCATCAAACCCTTTTCAATCCCACTGCAAAGTAAAATATTAACTACAACACAAGCACCACGAATTATGTAAAGAGCCTACAATTCTATATATGACGACAAATAAGTATCATTAAATATATTTAATATTAACTTTAATATCCAACCCCTAAAGCATGCTCAAGAGTTGGAGAAATTCATCAGGTATAAGAACTAATTTCAAACTCATATATTGTCAATGTGGAACTTGACACTAGCCATCAATCGAAGCGTGAGAATAAGAGGTGCTCCTCTTGAGTAAGAGGTGCTCCCGTTTGAATCGAATGGGACGGTAGGAGCCTAACTCTGATATGTTGAATCTGGTGTCCAACTCAAAAGCATACTCAAGAGTTGAATAAGAACCAATTTCAAATTCTATGTATTGTCAATGTGGAACTTGACATTTAATATTTTTTAATTAGTGACACTTAAGAAAAAGTGCTACTAAAATCTTTTAACGAAGATGTTTATAAAATGGTTACTAATAATATTATAACGACCACTTAATTGTCACCGTATGAAGGTGTTGTAGACTATTCCAATGTCAACATATTTTCTGTATAAGTACGAGTTACGCAATCCAACAAAAGTTTTGGACAACGGGATTGAAGTATTTCATTTATATAGGGCTTGAAGCTAATCAGGCTCAGAGTGGCTCGAAGCCCAAAAATTAAATGGGCCTCGTATAGGTACCCCAAGTCCAACTCACTCCAACATTTGTTCGACATGAGATTGGGCGTGGGGACTATGACCCACTAGCATAATTGCGGCTTGTTACGGAAAATTTGGAAGTAAGATCACGTGTTGTACGATACTTTGGCCGAAATATTTTTTGCGACAAAAAATTATTACTAAATAGGTTAAGTCATTGTTGAAATTTGTGATTTCAATTTGTTTTCTCGTTGAGAAATATTTGGCGACCCCCTTCTATACAGCAGGTGTGCTGCATAGCTGATAAGGGTGAGCACGGTTCGGTTTGGTTCGGTTTAGGGGTCAAACCGTAAACCGAACCAATGGACCTCGGTTCACAAATTCTCAAACCAAACCAAGACACCTCAGTTTGAACGGTTCAGTTTGAACGGTTCAATCGGTTTAAATTAAACGGTTCGGATTGATTTGAGGTAGTTTAAACATTATGTAGCGTTCAAAGAAAATAATAGTGTAATAATAAAAAGTGACATCATTGTTGCATTACAAGATAAATTGAAAGAGTCAGCAAAGAAAAAGTGAAATGAATTACATTATTTTACAAGGTGAACCATTAATCTAGTCCAAATAAAGTAAAGGATAAGTTATATGAGACAAATAGTTTGAAACAATAAGAGCACAACATCATCAGCCCTTGTAAAATGGCCAATCCAACAAGAACTTCAACATTTCAGCACTTTAAGCAAAGATCCCATTTTTCACCATATGGTTTAATCTGCAAAACAGGTGCAAATTAAATAAGCACAATATGAGCAGTCCTTAAAGGTGTTACACACTGAACATATTCCATGTTGTCTACAATTGCACATATTCCATGTTGTCTACAGTAACAGGTCTACAATTATGTACTTCAGGTCTACAATTACACATGCATGCTGTCCCTAGCTTGGCTGGGCAGCATCATTATATAAGCCAACCAGTTGGACACTGAACATAACATACCAGCTCATTGCCATCCCTATTTCCCCTAAAGGCTGCTGCTAATTAGGCAAAATAAATCTTTTAGAATGCTATTCTAAAACAGGCTGCTGCAATTCGAAATACTCCAACCAACACATCTTTTAGAATGCTATTCTAAAACAATCTACTGCTGTTCAAAATACTACAACCAACACATCTTTTAGAATGCTATTCTAAAACAGGTTTTATAAAGTAATAAGCTGTCCAAAAGCAACTTACCATGATCAATAATATTTGGCGCATGCGACGTAGACCCTTGTGCATTTTCTGAAAAAATAGAAATGGGAGAATGTCAAATGATTTTAGAACACATTTTAGCTCATACAAGGAACAGAAAAAAACAATTAATTTTACCTGAAAAGTACTCTTCAAGTTTTTCAATCTCGTCCATGGCTTCTCGCAGATCAATAGTTTTTGAAGGATTTTCTAGCCAATTCTGAGTACAAATAAGTGATTCTACCGTTCGTGGAGCGAGAGAACTACGAAATGGATCAAGCACATGACCTCCCGTGCTAAATGCCGACTCGGATGCAACTGTAGAAATTGGGACAGCTAAAACATGTCGTGCTACTTGGGAGAGGACACGATACTTCTGACTATTAAGCTTCCACCATCCTAAGATATCTAATTCTGCATTTACAACGGGATCTTCACAACTCTCAACTAGATATCTATCCACTTCTGACTTGCTCTCTATGCTATCCTCATCCTCCAAAAGCCTCTTGTACTGAGCTGCCAAAGACTCCTCTTCCTCAAGTTCAGCCACATTATCTTTAGAAATATTACTTGCTGATTTTTGTGATTCATCATCCCCTTTCTCATAATGCTCAAACAACTTAAACAAACCCTCCTTCACCTTTTTCACAACCTCTTTAACTGTCACATTATCGCACACTTGACTTAAAACGAACTTAACATACTTAAGCTTGTAATGGGGGTCGAACACAACCGCAGCATACAAATACAAGTTCAGATTATCAAGAGTTCCCCAATACTTTCAAACTTCTTCAACATATTCGTTGCCATAGAATACAAAAGATTATCCCCACTTTTAGACAAAGTAACCAATTTTCTGCGCAATCCCATCACCTCATGAAAAAGAACATTTGACGTAACATGCAAAGAAGCTGAAAAACGCAAGGTTGCATCATAAAAAAGTTTCAAAAACCGGATAAATGTTCTAGCATTTTTCCAATCATCCATAGAAGGAGGCCCAAGCCTTAGCCGCCTCCTCTCACCAACATTCTCATCATCGTCATCATTACTAAGAAAGTACCTTCCGAAGTCTAAGTCATCCTCATCTAGCCGTTCAAAAGCTTTTTGAAACTTTTCAGCTTTTTCTAACATTAAGTATGTAGAATTCCATCTAGTGGGGACATCTAAGCATACAAGACTCTTGCTATCAATCTTCTCCTTTTCAACACATTTTTTGAAAATTTCAAGCCTGGATGGAGAAGACCTCACATATCTTACTGCATTTCGGATACTAGCAATCGAATCATGAAGATCTTTCAAGCCTTCCCCCACAATAAGATTAAGAATATGAGCACCACATCTCATGTGAAGGTTGTCATTATCTAGAAGAATGCTTTTCCAATCCTTAGTCTTGTTTTTCAAGAACTTAATAGCAGTGTCATTAGAACTAGCATTATCAACCGTGACTGTAAGAATACTCTCAATCTTCCACCACAATCTGCCAATAGCCATCAAGAAGGAGCAACATCATCGCCAGAGCAACGACGTTTACAGCTCTCAATCTGCCCCACTGTGGCCATGATAGAGGCAACACCTCACTGCGGCGCCACCGGCCGCCTCGCTGTCCAGTTCAGATCTAATCGCCGGCCACGCGTGCTCCAGATCTGCGATCATGCGACAGCTCCATCGCGACCTCCCCGCGCGTCGCGGTGTCCCCCACCGTTACCCCGCCTTTGTCCCTGCTGTCCGGCTGTGGATGCTCTCATGTGGCGTTGCGCCGACCAAGGCCCTTCGGTCACTAAACTAAAGGAGGAGAAGAAGTTATCAGGTGATCTCCTTCTTTTTAGAAAAATTCCTTATTTCTCCTCCTGAATATGCTTATTTATGTTTAAGACCCAAATGGTTTTACTTATTGGCTTAAGCAACATTTGTTAAAAATATTAAGTTTTTAACCCAAGAAAAAAGCATATTTGTGTTGAGACCTGAAGGGTCGTATTTATTCGACTTAGGCCATATGCTTTTTAAAGCATTAAACCGGGAAAAAGGTCAATTTAAATTCAAGACCCAGAGGGTCTTATTAATTTAACATATGCCGTACTTTCTCTAAAAACGGCGTATATTAGATCGCGCATTCGTTGCTAAAAATAAAACAGCTACACTTAAAGCCCCCTAAAGGTTGCTTCCTGTGTGCTTCTTTAACCTAGACCTATGTAATTTATGGTATGGCATTATGCAATTGCGTCGATTATTGCAAGCACGTCACAAGTCGGGGCATCCGACTGCAATGATTTTTTAAGCTCACCTGTGACACGCGGTGCAGCGTGCCCTGTCGGCTAACCGACAAAGCCCTAATGGGGCCGCGGTGTTTGAACACCGCTCTTAAATTATGTGTTAAAAACATAGTTGAACTTGTAAGTACGTTCTTAATTCTGTGTTAAAAACATAGTTGGACTTGTAAGTTCATGTGCTTTATTGCTTCAAAAGCTGTTTTTTCAGTCACGTACTTTTTCTTGTTGCAAGGGCTTAAACTGCGCCCACGAGCATCAACAGTGACGTATAAATCGCTTCATAAAGCGAAGAGCAAATTCACCCTGCGACTTGAAGTCACGTCTAGGGTTTCTGCTGCAGCTTCTTGCCGACTCGTCATTCCTTATTATCTCGTGATGTTCGGTCACACAGTGACCTCGATCAGTGAATCAGAGAATATTGTCAGCCTCTGCTAATAAGCATCACTAATATGCTTGTACAATTGCAAAGCTCAAGCTCATGCAACCAGCAAACTAAATCTAGTTGCTTCTCAGTATATTGATGAATTGCGACAGCTACTCTACTGATCATCAGTGGCATCTTGCTCGGACGAACTACGCGTCCTCAAGCTTTATATGCTCATCCAGTCGAGCAAGCAAACTATGGTCTTCTATATTGCTCTCACAGGTCTTCTGGCAACTGGACTCTACCTACGGGCTTAAAAGCCGTCTTTTATATATCCACGCCTTCTCAAAGGCCGGGGGGGCTTTATATTTCATGAGATCATTCTTATACAGGCTTAATGCCTTGTGTCTTATCAGACAGGAAGGTTCGCCACAGCGACCATATTATGGGCTCCCTGAACCGCGCCTTCTTAATTGGCACTGCGGCAACAAGGACGAGAAACCCCTGAGGGCATAAACGACGAGAGTTCTAAGTTCCGTCAAACCCCTAAGGGATCATACAACGAGAAACTCTAAAGTTCTGTCAAACCCCCAAAGGCGCGTACAACGAGGACTCTAAAGTTCTGTTAAACCCCCGAGGGAGCGTACGACAAGAACTCCAAGTTCCGTTAAACCCCCGAGGGCGTGTAAGATGAGAACTTTTAAAATTCCATCGAACCCTCGAGGGTAATTGCATGAGCTCCAGCTCCATCCGCCCTCAAGGGCCTGTAAGACGAGAACTCTTAAGTTTCGTCAAACCCCCAAGGGTATTTGTGTGAGCTCCGCGCTCCATCAGTCCCTCGAGGGATGAACACCCCCGAGGGTGATACGATAGAGCTCGAGCTCTATCCGAACGGTTTAGCTACAGTTCTAACCCGTGAAATAGCAAAGGACTATGAGACTTCATCTCCCACCATTCTTTGTCAATTCAAAACCCAGCCAAGCGTGAGTGCGAGGCTTCTTTGCCAGCTCTTAGCTGATGATAAGAGTTCGACAAAGTAAAACGCAAGCATGATGTGGTCGGCTCGAGCTCAAGAACACACACTTGCACAAAATGAACACCCTCCAAAGGAGAGGTGACCCCTCGAGGGGACATTCAAACACTTAGCACATGCAACAACTTGCATGCACAGCTTTGTGTCCTCTCTCAAGAGAGGCTACCATAGGGCACAACCCCTAAAGGATCTCGAGATCCCATGATTCATCTATCTAAAGATGATTCCGAATAGCCTACTCAGGCGACATTCTAAGACTTAGCTCCCGAGAGTTAGGGTTCTAGCACCCTACTTGGGCAAAGTTCTAAGGCTTAAGCTCCCGCTTAGGTCGGAGCACATGGAAAAGAGAAATATTGTTACCCCTACAAGTGGATGAGAATCACTTACAAATCTGACGCATGTCTCGAGACACCAGGTATAAACTTCCTTAGCCAAACATTTTAGCTAAGGAAGTGGGGGGCTTATGATATAACTCAAATATAACTCCTAATAATTGGGGAATACCCGGCAATCCCAGTCAAACTGGGAGATCAATTATTATCTTATTAGGGATTGTGACGTGATCCTCGTAACGCGATACTAACACATCTGGTCCACGGCCCAGTCCTACTAGGAGTCTTCTCCTACAGCTATATAAAGGGGTCTACCCCTCCAGGTATGGAACAACTACACACATTCATGCTTTTTCAGAGTCATTATCATGTAGTTGCGCTCTGACTTAAGCATCGGAGAGTTCTCCGCCGGGAACCCCACCCGGCGGTCACTCGTTTTCTGTCTTGCAGGTCATCGGTCCAGGCTCGGGTTCCGCAACGTACGCGGAACATATTTTTAGCAGCAAGACAGAAAACGAGTGACCACCAGGTGGGGTTCCCGGCGAGACTCTCCGATGCTTAAGTCAGAGCGTAGCTACATGATAATGACTTTGAAAAAGCATGAATGTGTGTAGTTGTTCCATACCTGGAGGGGTAGACCCCTTTATATAGCTGTAGGAGAAGACTCCTAGTAGGACTGGGCCGTGGGCCAGATGTGTTAGGATCGCGTTACGAGGATCACGTTATAATCCCTAATAAGATAATAATTGATCTCCCAGTTTGACTGGGATTGCCGGGTATTCCTCAATTATTGGGAGTTATATTTGAGTTATATCACTTTGAAAAGTAGTTTTGTTATTCTTGTAACATAAGTCTTAGATAATTTCAATTCTTCAAATTAATCCAAAAAAAAAAGTGTTAAAATAGAAATTTCATTGTCCCCTTGACAGTAGTTTCTAGGTAATATACCCTAAAAGCCACTCCTTCCCACAGTAGTTCTGTCTAGAGTTGTCAAAGGGCCGGGCTTGGGCCGGCCCAGCCCAAGCCCATCGGGCCTGCTGTGGGGCCGGGCTGGGGCCGGGCCAGTGGTGCTGCCAACCGGGCCGGGCCTGCCGAAGGCAAACCTAGGCCCAGTCCAGGCCCTGGCCCGGGCCCTTTTTTTTTTTTCTTGTTATTCAATTTTAAATTTCATCTCTAGGCAATATTCACAATTTAACGAACCTAATCTTTATCCTTTTATTTCATTATAAGTAATATACATATATATGTATGTATGTATATACATATTTATTTGTTAGCCATTATATTTTTTATTATATGTTAAACATTTTCATACTCTTCTTGGTGAGCTTTATTAATAAAATCTTAACACATAACAATTTATATAGAAAAATAATAAATGTATTCATAGGCCCTCCTCCTTTTATCCGGGCTTGGGACCGGCTGCTTGTAAACAAACAGGCGAAGTTACCTATTTTTTTATATATACGAAAAAATATATATCTTGCTTGTAAAAATTTATTTTATATATACGGAAAAAAAGTATATTTTGTGAAAAAATTTATTCTTAAAACTCTAACAATTAAAATAATAATGCATGTCTATCCAAAATATCAGCAATCAAAGATCACAAAAGACCAAAATACCCCTACAAACTATCCGTTTATAGTTGTTGGGGAGGGTAAGAGTGTAAAGGAGTTGAAAAATATAAGTTAGACTAAAATACCCCCCAAACTAGCCGTTATATTGCTGTTGGGGGGGGTAAAAGTGGAATTTTGAAAAAAGGGTGGAAGAAAGGGGGGAAAAGCAAAAAATTCAAACAAGTGGTGGGGCCAAAACCGGGCCAGACCCGGGCCGCAGACCGGGCCAAACCGGGCCAGAACCGGGCCGACTTCGGGCCGGGCCGGGTTTTTTTGCAGAATCTGAAGGCCTGGTCCAGGCCCAGGCCCCAAGCCCGCTTGTGCTGGGCCGCTACTGTTCATGGACGGGGCCGGGTCAGCCCGGGCCAGAACCGAGCAAGGTCGGGCCAGCCCACGGGCTGCCCGACCTGTTTGACAACTCTATATCTGTCCATGTTTTCACCACCTCGTTATAAGTCATAAACAAAAGAGACACGTGCAGGTCCCCGCAGGATGATAATCTCTGTGGGATCGACTACTCTTTTAAAATCAAAACACTTATGAATTTTTTTTTGATAAAAGGTACTTTATAAAGAAAGAATAATAAAAAAGAAGAAGTTATAACGTGACAAGCCGTAATAGATCAGAAGGATATATACCATTTACTGGTCAAGCAATATGCTTGCAATGATCGTTCTTTGATCACGTTATACGAGATGTAGATGCAAAGTCATACTTATGCCGCTACTTGTTCTTATTTTTTTCTTTCGTTGAAAGATCGATATGTTGTATCGCGACAACTAAGTGCAGTCTTTGATATCTTTAGAGGGTACATTTCTCGATCAAAACATTCGAGTATATTAGTGTAAAATAGTACTTTGCGCTAGCAAGGGAGGTAAATAATTTTCGTACATACGAGCCGATCCATCTAAAATCTACGTGGGCAAGTTCTACGAGGGGCCTTCCAACGTAGTCACAATACCTCCATAAGCTGTCAATTTGAAGAACAACGTTGATTCGCTAATTTTCTTGGCCATCCCCGCTACAAACTGGCCTGCATCGTTTGCCGCACATGGTTGGCTCTGGTGTCACAGCTAGTGTAATATTTTTTGTCAACATAAACATCTGTTTTAGAATGATTGTATCGTACACTTGTAACATTGTATATTATTCTGCCAAAAGCTAAATGTGATTTGACATGAAGACCAATCTTCCCAAACCAACTGCTTGTATATCTTTGAATAAAATGCGTTGATGCAAACTAGGTAATGACAAAGAAATTGAAGAAAAATGAAGTTATTATATTAGATCGCGTGAGATGCTATTACTTGACCAAAGAGACTAATGGTTTAATCATGAATCTGTTCAAACATTAGAAAGACATACACACAATAAATTACTAAAGCAGATTGTTTGGCTAAGATATCCCTTACGTAGGAAATTTCGTACCGTGATAGCATTGGAATTTGGCACCCAAGTTTTGCACCCAAAAGTCCACGCGGTACAATGCTATTTATGATTTTTCAGTCCCGAGAAAGTTGGATCTGTCAATGTAAAAGTTTGTTTATTGTGACAACAGCTTCTTAAAGAGTAATCTTGATGGCTCGACATTGGCACTACAAATTTATTTTTGTTCAGTCTACCAAAAATTCAACTACTGCGTGCAACAAGTTATCTAAATCCACCGCGTACTCCTCAATCCTTTGAGTTAGATATCATGGAAATTCTTGCAGGAGAAATTCAACTTCTGTGTGGTCCGTCCACGTAATGTCATTCGGTAGTAGTATTTAGTTTGCCATTTGTCACCAAAAAATAAAAATAAAAAAGCCTCTTGAGGTGTAACAGCTAACAAACCCTCTCAAGAGTGCCAACTCTTCCATCCTAGAATTTGTTCACTCTTTGGGAAACTTCCAATCTTTCTTTTGAGGTTGGTTTGGGCAACTACTGAAAATTGAAAAAGATTAGTGAATTCCGGGAATGCCATGGAGACAAAATTCCTACATTTGACAACTAAAAACAACGTGCGGTTTATGTAAAACTGTTCGGATAAATTCAACATCATAAACAACAGACCACGTTTTGAGCTTAGGTAGCTAGGTTGCGGTTTGCATGCATTGATTTATCCATTTTGATGGACAACATCAGCCTTCCAAATATAGGTACTATGTATGTAGGATGTATAGCGACTAGACTTCGGCGATGGTTTGCTAAGTGATGCTAGCACTCTGAGAATTAATTACGATAGTCGATGTACCCTTGCACATACTACTACGCTTGCAAAGTGTTTGTTTCGGTTGATGCGGACGACATTAGCTTCTAAAATTTAGGTAGTACGTATAGCGATTAGATGATGATTTGCAAAGAGATGCTAGCACTCTAAATATTAATTACAATAGTCGACATGCCCTCACACATATTGATGTACCTTTGAAGTGTTTGTTTCGGTTGACATGGACGACGCTAGCTTTCCAAATTTAGGTAGTGTATAGCATTTAGACGATGCTTTGTAAGGGGATGCTAGCACTTTGAGAATCAACAACGGAAGTTGATGTACCCTTGCACGTGTTGATGTGTTTTAGAAGTATTTGTCAACTTTTTAATAACGAGGGTAAGCAACTTTAAAGCAAAAGTTGCGACAAACGTGACTCATGTAAGAGACTCCATGTATTCTATATTGTACATCTCTTAATAATATTAACAAAAATGATCATATATTCTAGCGAAACAAAATGAAAAACTTGCCTATTATCATATATTCTATATCGTACATCCCTTAATGCCATGTTAATTGTTTGCATTCCAACAACAGAATGCATCATTTGCAGATACTCCATGTTGCAAAATTAGTCATCAACAAAGAAATTAAAAGAAATAGAAATGTCCTCAATAAAATAAAATAAAATAGTGCACAATACGTTCTTCTGCAGTTGCTTTCATACACTTGATTATCCTAAATAAATACGAAGTTACGTTAACAATTTCCTATTGCTTCTAGATCTAAAATCGTAGTACTACTATAGAAGTAAAGAATTAGAACCCATTCATCTGGGTGAAAAGGGACCTGCCCCATAAAAAACTAAAAACCAGTTTGTAAGCATTGACCGCCTTAACTCCCATGACATCCCCCACACCGTCACGGGGCCACCGGCCACACCCACACCCACACCCACACATGGCAGACCCCAAATTATAAGTCTTTCTCTAATCACTAGCTTTACTCTATCTCCAACGTAACAATTCTCAACACACAACGTACCACACAAGACAAGAAATAGACTCAAACCAAGCTAAGCTCCGTTTGGTTCCGTTATTTTTTTAGTTTTATAAATTAAAAAAAAAATAAATTTGACATACAATTTTTATTTTTTTCTTTACTTTTAAAATTAGTTTTTAAAATAGGATTTTTTTTTAAAACTTAAAAAATGAGTGATCGGTTTTGGTTTTTATTTTGAGACCACCCTTCTACCGCCGGTAGTCACTGCCGGCTGCCGGCTGCCGGCCACTGCTGGCTGTCGGCGACTGCAGCCACCTCCTACCGTTGGCCGCCGGTGACCACCGTCGGCTGTCGACAGCCACTGCTACTGCTGGCAGCCACTGCCTGCCACCGCTGTCGGCCACAGCCAAGCTCCACCACAAACCACTACTAAAAAAAAATTTAAAATAAAAATTAAATAATTAAATATTAAAAAAAACAGAATAATCAAACATCCTTAAAAAAAAAAACTGAACAGAATGGCTTCGGAGGATCATAATCCTCCCAAAGTATAATTTGAATAGAAACAACTTACACCTGCAAATAACTTGAGCCGAAATTTCATCTCTCTTACCCTCCACCCCCCTCCGCTAGCACCCCGCGCCCCCAGTCTCCCATCAGTCGACAGCTCACATATATATATTCATGCACGCATCCATACACCTCACATCACTATGACTTGAGGAAAACAGCAGGTAAACTGCAGAGAGAGAAAAGAGAACAAAACAAAACCATTTGTGCGCGCTACGCTGCCACTGTGTGTGTGAGAGAGAGAGAGAGGGGGAGAGACAAGGAACCACCATGAGAACCAGCAACCACCTGATAGGCCTGCTCAACTTCCTCACCTTCCTGCTATCCATCCCCATCCTGGGCGGCGGCATATGGCTGAGCGGCCGCGCCAACAACACCGACTGCCTCCGCTTCCTCCAGTGGCCCCTCATCGTCATCGGGGTCTCCATCATGGTCGTCTCACTCGCGGGCTTCGCCGGCGCGTGCTACCGCAACACCTTCCTCATGTACCTCTACTTGTGGGCCATGTTCTTCATCATAGCCGCCCTCGTCGGCTTCGTCATATTTGCCTACGTCGTCACCGAAAAGGGGTCCGGCCGGCCGGTGCTGAACCGGGCCTACCCGGAGTACCGCCTCCAGGACTACTCGGGTTGGCTGGAGGAGCGCGTGGCGAGTGACAGCTACTGGGGGAAGATCAGCTCTTGTATCAGGGACTCCAAGGTCTGTCGCAAGATGGGGAGGTCCTTCAATGGGATCCCCGAGTCTGCTGACATGTTTTACCTCAGAAAGCTCAGTCCTATTCAGGTTAACTCTTTTTACTGTTCTCTAATTCATGTTTGATTAATTTACTTCAGGAATTAAGACTAGACTAGATCTGTTTGGTCTTGGTGGGAGGCGAAGATCAACTTCTTGTTGATATTTTGTCCATTTGAATGCTGGGAAAGAGTAATCTCGAGCTTTATCGCCTGGGAAGCGATGATCCCACTCCAAACATTACTATTCATGAGAGACAGGACGGAGTGAGTTGGTTCAATTTAGGAGTGGAATCATCTATTTTCTTTGGCCTTAGTCCCACGAGCGGGAGAGTGGGATGTCAAGACAGGACGGAGTCAGTGGGTTCAATTTTGGAGTAGAATCATTTATTTCTTGCTGCCTTGGTCCCGAGAGTTGTTTGGCAATGACAAATTTGAAATTTTGTAAGTGTAGACGTAATGGTTGACTGCTTGAAACCGTTAGGAGAGAGGGGTACATGTTTAATTTGGGAAAGCAACTTTTAGGACTAGGCCAAAGTCGGGGGTACCATCAATTATGCACAAGGCACCACTGTTCATTGTTGTAGCGGGTGCATGAATGATTTGTATTCGGAATGCCATTAGCAGATAAGACAGCCGAACCGATAAGAACCACTCAGACAAAATAAGATGAGATGACTAACATTATAGATAATGCTAGATATTTGTGTGAGCTACGAAACTATTTGTGAGTCATATCAACCAAAACATTTCAACTAGAAAACTGAAGTTTTTCTCCTAAAAATTGAAAGTAAGGTTGCGGGATATTTGCTTTGGCGCATAGGTGGACGACGTCGTTTAGTCTCTACGTTTTGGGAAAATGAGACATTCCGACAACCGATACCTCTTTCTCCACTGATGAATTATTAGCCGCTCAAGTGGGTATATTTTTGACATTGACACAGAATAATTTTCCAAGGGGCATATTTTTTTGTGGGAGGCCTTTGGGTACCATTTTTAAATGATCCAAAATATCCCCCTTTTAACTTTTTGGATTTTGTTTGGTTGCTTGCTTACAGATGCAATGGATGTGATATATCAGAAACGGCCTGAGCTTTCTCAGATTCTCCTCCTCCCTCGTTTTCTTGTCAAAA
Source organism: Escallonia herrerae (assembly GCA_033070095.1). NCBI lineage: Eukaryota > Viridiplantae > Streptophyta > Magnoliopsida > Escalloniales > Escalloniaceae > Escallonia > Escallonia herrerae. The sequence continues at coordinate 26,452 of JAVXUP010003392.1, read as the reverse complement.
GAACAAAAATTTACTGCTGTTTGGTACTTACTGCTTAGATTAGGCATGCTTCCCTTAGCATTGATGAATGATGGCCAAGATACTTCACACTTCTTCTCAATTGCTTTTATCAAAATAGGTGTGGTCTTTAATATTAGTTTGTACAAGGTACAATAATGAACCAAAACAACTTGCGGAGCCATTAACAAGTTTGAGAACCACTAATTTAAATTGTTTGGGACAAGAGAAGTTTGCTTTCTAAGGAATGTATGGGTACTGGGCATAGCAATGGCATTAGGGCTAGGTCCCACTTCCCTTTCCCTGGAGACCACCCCCACTGGAAGGAAGAGGATCTATTTGATATTCTTTAAATGGAACATGAAGTTTGGCTTTTTGATAAAAAAAGATGGATAATATGGGAGGTTAAATAGTCGATAAAGTTATTAACCATAATAGTATATCAAAACCATTTTTCCCATTTGTGGTGGCAAATATTGTTGTCGCATTTTTGGTAAAAGTTATGGCAACGAGCAGGCAATTAAGAATAATTAGTGTGTGTGTATTTGTATATGAATGCAGGTGTATGATTCATTTTGCTTTTTCTTTCTTTTCTTTTGGTTTCTTTTGTAGATGAGCTGGCTACGTCGTGTGGTCATAATCTTGAGTCTTGTTTTCTCATGTGTCAATTTACATCTATCCCATCAACATTGCTGAATTTAAATCAGCATTAGCCTGTTTGCTCCGAGATATTCCTAAATCATGTGGCTACTGATAATTGGGTTGGCATTTGGCAAGCATGGGTCCTGAAGTGCCTAAAAGAGTATATAAAAAGGACCCTCAATGTGTTAACATCTGCATACATCTTCACGTGCTTCTGATCATATCTTCTTCTTTCTTTAACAGTCCTTCAGATTTCTAGAATTCAAAATCTTCAACTAAATGTCTGTTTTACATATCTCGCAAGTATGGCTTGATACAGAATTAACTTGAACATTTCTTCTGTTTAACAAAACCTTGACATTGATTTATGTAGTCTGGCTGCTGCAAGCCCCCGACGGAGTGTGGCTACGTCTATGTGAATGAGACTTTCTGGAACCCTGGAGGCGGGCTGGTGGGTACCAACCCAGATTGTGTCAAGTGGAATAATGATCAAGAACAACTGTGCTACGGCTGTGACTCTTGCAAAGCCGGCGTGCTGGCCAGCCTGAAGAAGAGTTGGAGGAAGGTTTCTGTCATCAACATCATAATATTGATCATCCTCGTCATTGCTTATGTTGTTGCTATAGGGGCATTTAGGAACAACAAACGAATGGACAACGATGAACCCTACGGTGAGACCCGAATGGAGAAAGCGCATCCCAGTCGGATACATTTTTAAAAAAGTACTTATCTTGAAGCTCGCAAATTGAAACTTGAAAATTTGTTGAAGGATACATTTGTGGTTTAATTTTGCGTGTAGTTTTGAAAGGTGGGTTTATTTTAGATGGTGTTGACTTGTACTTGGGTTGGGTGTATATCCTTTGCTGATGGTTGGTGGCGTGTTTTGATTTTCTGAAATTTCCACCCAAGAAATTACAGTCGATGTATTATTGTAGTAGTATTATCTGACAACAGAACCTGAAAGAAAGTTCAGTGTGTTGCTTTTGTGTGTTTTGATGAGCTAAACTGATGAGAAAAAGCTACATTTCAAGTGGATTTGCAAATGGGCATGTGCAGTTTCTTGAACTTCGAAGACAATTTAGACGTTTTAGACTCTTCAGGCCAAAATAAATATCGGGGGAAGTCTACTTAGCAAAGATATTTGCTGAATAGCAGAGGATTCTCTGATCCTTACCAATGATTTTGTACATGACCCTAGGGTTTTTATTTCTCCACATAATAAATTGTGGTTTACTTTCAACTATAATTGGGTCAAATTGTGTTTTAGCCATCGCTGCTACTACTTTCAATGGCGGAAATTCTCATCTGGCTCCCACATATCCTTCAATCGAGGGTAATTTTGACAAATCACCAATATTTAGGAAGAAGGCTATGCGATAGGTGAATGGTGATTTAATTTTTCTCCTTCTTTTCAGACCACTTTTGTTATACATATGCTGTGATCTTTTAGTCAGGGTATGGGTGATCATGTTATGCGGATGATTGTAAATTGGTTTTCAGTTTTTGTTCTCAAATTACCGGTTCATATCCTAAAGTCTTCCCAAGTTTATATCATAGTTGCAAACAAACTCGGAATTTTTTCCTTAATTAATACATATTTAAAACTTAATTACTAATTTCTTCATTTTTGAAACTTATTTAACCGCATACCATACTTTTAAAAATCGCTGTTTGAAACCATGATTTCAAGGTAGAAATCGCTGTTTAAATCGTGATTTCAAACAGCGATTTCCAAAAGTATGATATGGGGGTAAATAAGTTTCAAAATTGAATATATTGGTAATTAAGTTTTAAAACATTATTAATTAGGAAAAAAACTCAACAAACTTGTGTTCCCTTTAAACGAACCGTTTTGGTAACTTGACAAAATCGCCCCACATTGACGGACATGTGAGAGACTGAGAGGCATATAAGAATTTGCATTAATTAAAGCCAGAAGTAAATTCACATGGTGGGATATGATGATATTGCAATCTTTCTGAAACTATTACAAAATCTTAAGAGGATCAGGTGTAATTAATCTTTTTCAAGGTAAAACTAAGACTTACAATTCGTAGAATGATTGAGAGAGTCGGGGCTAATTACTCATTTTTTCAAAACTTCGAACGCTAAATTTACTATATACTCAACGGTGGTAAAATGATGGAACTCTCAGTTTTCTCTAGACTTAAAAGCTAGACAATCTTGAACAATAAACGAAGATGTGATTAGGCAGACACCATCGTATGCATGTGAAAGAAAAGGCACACGCACAGTGTGAGTGAACGAAGGCCATTTCCACCTTGAGATGATGCACGGCCAAGACATTGAAAGCAGACGCAAAGAGCATGCAAGCAACACATCTCAAGGATCCCAAGTCTACACACGCGAGTGGTACATGCGCAGCGAATAATGCCCCTCGCTATGCGCAAAATTCCTCGTGCACCTGTCATCATATACACCGAGTTTCGTACTCTCTATCGATTTAAGATTTTAAAATAAATGCTAAGTTGATACAATATTCCTGAATTGTTTTTTTCAGATGCACACTTTATTATTCCAAAATTTTAACTCGGGGCAATAAATCCTAGGGTATGTTTGATAAAACTGAAATTTAAGTACTGAATTTGTAGAACTAAAAATATTAAGCTGTTGAATTTTAAGCATTAAAAAAAATTGGTCTTGACTGAAATTTAAGTGCTGAAGTAGTTTATCTGTTTGATAAAAAAGACAACTGAAGTCTTAAAATTATTTAATTCGACACTAATACCCTTTTGCTCTACTTTTTATTACTTTATCAATCTCGTTATATAATTGCAAATTGAACGTATTATTATGTCAAGGGCTGATTACACCTATGTCCCTGAGGTTAGGGGGTAATTATAGTCAAGGATACTAAGTTTCAAAATGTAACATACCGGTGACCAAACACTTTTAAAATGCGTCACTCATGTCCATCCGTCAATGTTGCGTCCAAAAAGTACATTTTGTATGATGTCATCAATACATATTTTTAAAATGACGATACTGCCCCTTGTACTATTTATACTGAATATATTTTAAAAAATTAAATTAAAATTTCAAGGCTTAATTTAAAGATTAGGGTTTGAAACCCTAAAATTATTGATTTATTCCCTAACAGTCTATTTCATCAAAATTTCTCAAATTTGCATCAAGTCCCTTCATCAAAATCTTAATTTGCACATTAGGGTTTCAAAACCCTAATTTGCAATCTGCAAATTTCTCACTGAAAAACCCTAATTTGTAAATTAGGGTTTTAGAACCCTAATTCAAAATTTGCAAATTCTCATTAAAAACCCTAATTCGCAAGCTGCAAATTTCTCATAGAAATCCTCCCCTAGCGCTGGCAGCCATCTCCCCTCGCCCCACACTGGCAGCCCCCTCCCCCTTCCCCCACGCCGGCGAAAAGTCAACTATCACAGTGGCGATTGCAAAATTTTAGGAACGCCATGTTAATTATTGGATCACCTCGACGGGGTGCGCCGTTACTTCCATCACTGTCGACTAACTTTGCAGCAACGGGGTGCGACGACGGGGTCATGGGGAAGGGGAAAGGGTAGGGTGGTCGGGGCGACGGGGAAGGGGAATGGAGAGGGTGGTCACGGCGATGGGGAAGGGGAAGGGGAAGGGAGAGGGTGGTCACGTCGACGGGGAAGGGGGAGGCAGACGGGGAGACGAAGGGGTGTGGTGGTCGGGGGAGTTTGAAAGATAGAATTGGGTTAGGGGTGGGGGTGGTGGGGTGGGGTGGGGGTAGTGCCATTAATCTTTCTTTTTCTTTTTTTAAAGATAAAGTAATGGCATTAAAAAAAAAGGTTCCAACTTAGGGGCAATACATTCTTTTCATCAAAACCGTTAGGGTTTTTCAGATTCCGTTTGGTCAACGGACATAAGTGTAATTTGTTTAAACTATTGTCCTTACCTGTAATTACTCCCTAATCTCAGGGATATAGGTGTAATTAGCCCTTATATCAATGATGGATACTTCAAATCCAAATTTGCGCGCATAACATTGACACACAAAAGAATATTCAAATCAGTCACACGATAAGAATTAATAATAATGTGTCGATAATCAAAGTCACATTATTATATATGTGAACTACAATCTCAAATTAAATAATTGAGTTGCAATCTGCTCCCGTAAATTCACCATAAAGTTTTGATCAGCTTGTTGTGCTTTCACTCCCATATCTACTGGATTTTCGTCGCGGTGAGCCATATTTTCAAGAATATCTTCGTTGTCAAATCGCTCAAAAAGAAAATCTGTGATAATCATCTTTCGAAGGAAATTATGTACTGTTGCACAAGCAGTGATAATATTCCTTTGTACTTGAAATGGATATGGTGGCATCCTCTTCAAACGAGCCTTAAGGACTCCAAAGGAACGCTCGATGACATTTCTCAATCTAGCATGTGCATGGTTAAATTGTTCTTCCTTTGTTCTTGTACGATGGCCTTGTGCAAAGTCTGCCAACCAATAACGCACATTGCGAAAATGTGCCATAAATCTACGAGTATGTGTATATGCAGTGTCACATAAATAGTACTTATCTGTAATAAATTTATTTATTTCAACAATTTAGTACTGGTTTTAAAATGAATCTTTATACCATATAAGGCACCATATTTCGATACCTGGCGGCGAAAATGGAAAATGATTAGTAGGATCCCGCATAGTTTCTGTTAACACCCTTGAGTCGTGTGCTACTCCTTCTCAACCAACCCATATAAATGTGAAAATCATATTAAAGTCGCATATGACTAGAACATTTTGGTAACATTCACCCCTCCCTCTATATCGTACTTGCTGATCAGGGGGTACGACAACATGAATAAGAATTTCATCTAATGCATCCACTGCACCCTACGACCAAAAAAAGAAATACAACCATATAAGTTACAAAGTGGATACTAAATTATGTATCTAGAAACTATATACATACAAGTTTTGTTAATACTTCGGCTAAGAGTTTGTCAAAATCATTAAGAGTTTTTGTCGTTGAAAAAATGATATGGAGCCACGGTAAAAAATTAGGGCCTGAGGACAAGAACAGAGACCGTCTATAATTGTTTCGAGTGGAAAATTCTTTGATGCAATAGGAGTAATTCTAAGTAAGCTAAAATAATGTTGTGTTTGTGTCAAATTAGTTGTCCACGTCATTGTTATTAGTACCATAGTAGTACTAGCCAAACCAGCCGGCAAAGGTGATACTGGTTGCAAACTACATACCGGCTTACATGCCATGTTTTATACCGATTCCTTAAAAAAAAAGTAAAAGTGATAAATTTTGTTGAAAAAATTATTAAATTGATCATATAAAGACTAAATAAATAAAACAAAAAACTTAGGTTTTATTATATCTATTAAAGCCTCTGTAACCTCTTCCCCTACAATTTTTATTACAATTTGTTAAAATTGTCCCTATAAGTTTTCAATCTTCAAAGTAATTTTCAGCTTGTTTTTTTACCTTTCTCTCAACTTTGATTTACTTCTTAACTGAAAGCTTTTATCAGATTTTCATCTATGTGATGTACTGCTTCACACACACACACACAAAACTTATTCTTGAATTTAAAGATGTACTTTTAAATAAACAGCTAATTCTTCTATAAGAATTCACTAATGAGATAATTAAAAAAGAAAGTAATTCTAGAGGAGGTAATCAATTCAATAAATTATTTGTTACTAATGTCACTGCATGGGAACAAACAACACATTCAAAAAAAATAATTTAGTTGAAAAATGAGGTAATTCAAGTTGTATAAGAATAAAGATATTATTGTAAATGAGTTGTGCGGGAGGAAACATATATAACTATTTGTAATTCGCTAATGATTGGATGTTATGTATGTATATAATTAATGAAAAATTCGAAATAATACTGTTATCGATACGGACCATTCATGGAGAAAAAGTTTGCATGCTCCAGTACAATTTTTATAATTATGATCCAAATGACGGCTGGGCTTGAGCCTTATTCTTGGGAAACTTTCAAAAACACTAGCCTTGGCATAAAGCAATTATCTAATTCAGTGTACATCGGATTTTACCACGAATGTCAACTATCAGATGATGATTGTCAATCAATTTTTAGCTATCACTGGATTCTAAATCTAGTATAAAAGTTTGGAAAGGTTAACATTCTTGACTTTAAAAGTTAAGTTGTATTATTTTGATAATTTCAAGATTATTATTTTTAACATTAATCTAACACTGCTATTAAGAATTATTTCAGGACCAATCAAAATCAAATAAAACGTGAAATAATCCTTGGTCAAAGATTGGACTTGTACGTGGACCTGGATCTGGACTTGGACGTCATTGCATTTCTCTTTGTTGTAATTAATCTTTAAAACTAAGTCTTTTTTCTTAAAGATCTCCTAGAAAATCATGAAAAGAACAAACCAAGAAGTATTCGTCTTAAAAGAGTTTTCATTCGAATTGATCCTTCCGTCTCTTCGAATCGAGTTTTGAAATCATTTTCCATTCGAATAAAAAAATTTCATTCGAAGCAAAACTTTTTAGTCGAAACAAAAGTTTTCATCCGAAGTAAAATTTTTTAGTCGAAACAAAAGTTTTCATTCGAAGGAAAACAATTCCAGTCAAAGCAAAACTTTCATTCGAAGCAAACGTTTTTAGTCGAAGCAAAAGTTTTCATTCGAATGAAAAAGAGTTTCCATTCGACTCAATTCATCAATGACTTTAAACTCTCTCAAACTTATCATTTGATTCAAATGAATGTTTCATTCGAATGATTTTATTTTTTTCATTTGAATAAATCTTTGTGTCATCCCTTTTCAACGGTTATATTCTCTTCAAGTATAGAAAATGACTCTTAGAGCATTTATTGCTAACTTAGCCAATCTCTAAAAAATCTCTCTTACACTTCTCAAAAGACTTTCTCATCTTATTTCCTACTTCCAAGTACTTTTCCTTAAGTGAGTTCATATTTGAGAAATTGAGTTGCAAGCTTCTTAATTTAGTTCTTGAAAAGTTTCAGATCTTTCCACCTAAGAAAGCTTAACTTTATTGTATTCATTGTAATATCTACTCATAAAGGAGTGTGTATTGTATCTCGATTGTAATCTTTTTTTCACTTATAATTGTTGAAAACCTCGAAGGGTTTCAGATTTGTACTGCGGTTTAAGCTAGCACCCTAAGCTAGCTGTTTAGTGAAAGACTCGAGTATGTATCCCTTGTGTGGAGTGCTTAGGGATTGGACGTAAGTAGGTGGGGCCGAATCAGTATAAATCTTTGTGTTGATTTATATGTACCTTTTCTGTTACTGCATTATAAGTTAAGTTTTAAATTTCTGTTTAAAGCTGTAAACACCTATTCACGTCCCTCTAGGTGTGTTTAGGGACCTACAAACATTACTCTTTTGAAAAAGTTTGAGAGCGCTTACTGTATTATCTCTTAGAGCTTGTTCGGATTGATTCTAAAAAGCAGATTACAGCTTAAATCTAAATCAGTTTTCAAATCAGATTTAATTTACTTTAAGCAGAATCAGTTTAGTGTTTGAAAAAAGTAGTTATAAACTAGCTTAAAGTTAGAAATAGTGTTTGGATTAAAGTTCTTAAATCAGCCCACTATGACAAAATGATCATAGAGGACATTTAGAAAACAAATTTATAATATTTATATTTAGAAAGGTAACGTTAACACTTTCATTTGTAAATAACTATAATTTATAAAAAAGTTACCGAAAAGCTATTTCCAACCACCAACAAAAGTTATTTATTTCTCAATTGAAATTAAAACACCCATAATCTTACATTAATGCTTATAGTATGATAACTTTTCTAAATTAGTTAATAGATATGGGATGTCCTTCTACGAGAAATTGAGGATAATATGGTAAATTAGAAGGTCAAACCTTATTATGAGAAAATTGATTATTTCATAATCCTCACTTTTCAGGATTATGAATTTTATGAGTTTTTAACTTTTTGAGGCAGATAAAATCTCTTAATATTTTTTACCAAACACTCACATACTTGATTTAATCTAGATTAAATAAGGTTTGACCGTCTCCAAATCAATCATAAACATTCTCTTATTTGGAGCAAGAAAAAAGCAGATTGCCATGATGTTTAGCGGCACTTTGGTTTGGACATAGATAAACTCCATTTCAATTACTTGCACTTTACAACAAATATTTATTTACAGTAAGATAGGTTTATCCACATTAACTGATGAGCACAGGCACACCAAATTTCACCAGAACTAGAATTGTCATCTTTAACAATGAGTGCTCACAAAGATACAAAACAAGGGCCAAGTTACAAAAATGAAGTACCAAAGCGTATGCGTTGTAGTGTGTGTGTGTGTGTGTGTGTGTGTGTGTTGGTAAATAATAGAAATATATTTGAAGGATAAAGGAGCGATACAGCATGTCCAAAGGCAAAGGCAAGTAACTAGACTCACGGATGACATCTAAGAACGAAAAATAAAAAAAACAAACTAAAAGCCATAAAAACCTACAAAAAGATAGGAATTTTTTCTTTTTTGGAGATATAAACTGACCATCTAATAAGCAAAATAAAATCAACTACAATCTGGATACTTACCAACTAAAACTGGATAGACCAACAAAATCTACCAATAAAAAACAACCACCACTCTACGACCACAAACCCACAGTCTAGACATTTGTCACCGCCGTTACAACTTCACCTCAATCCTTAATTAACCAGCCGACGCTGGAATCTCTACCATCTCAGTCCATCAAACCGCTGTCGAGCTCCACTAGGCACCAATTAAAAATGGATTTCTCCTTGCAAGCAGCTTAATCAGATCTCTTTATGCAAGACACCATCGGACCACCATCATTCACTAACAACCACCTTCTCAGCCCCAACATCTGCCAAGACAACCTAAACTTAATTAAGAACTTACAAAAGGAGCAAAACCTCCACCACCTCCAAGAACTAACCGACAACATCTCTCTAAAATATGCGGGGGGGGGGGGGGAGATATATTAGCCCTAGAAGCAAACCTTTGAAACTAGACTCACCCAATCTTCACCAAATCATGGCGGCACTGCACCCACAATCCAACGGAGAAACCCACGAGACCACCCATAACTGAAACTTCAAGCACCCAAAGGCCCAAAAATTTCAAATCAAACATAAACGCATCAACGGCGTCGAACCCTTGGATTCTTCAGACAAAAGATCCATCACAACGACCGTTGGTCGGCCACCTTACCATAACCACCTAGATCCAAATGAAGCAACCCTTCAAACATACAACACAAGTCTCCCTAACTATGTTATGTTGAATCACTACTCTCTGTGCATCTCTCTAACCAAAAAATCTCTCCCTCTTCTCTTTAATAACACAGAACCAATCGACGCCTCCCACCGCCACTCCACCATGCGAAAGTGAGAGCGGGGCCACGTAGGCATGCCTCCAGTATATTTCCTTCTATGTGTGTGTTCCTTGGACATGTTTTCAAGCTTGCCGGTGGCAGAGATAGTGGGTCAAATGGCATAGAGGTGTCAATGGGCCGGGCTTGGGCTGGCCCAGCCTGAACCCAGCGGGCCAGGGCCAAATCGAGCTTCGGGCCTTGCAAACGGGCCCGGGCTTAATGTGAGGATATCCTGGCTTGGTCCAAGCCCAAGCCCTAGGCCCTAACTTTAGGGCCAAGCTTAGGCCAGGCCCAGGCCTGAATAATTTTTTAAATTTTTTATGTTATGAAAAAATTAAATTTAAAATAAATTTATTCATAAGCCCTTCCTCCTTTTATCTGAGCTTAAGATTGGTTGCTATATATATATATATATATATATATATATATATATATATATATATATATATTAAGGATTAATTTGAAACAAGCTTGTAAATAAGCTTATTACAAAAGAAAGTAAATTAAATTTCAAATCCAATTCTGAATTTCAAATCCAAATTCTAAAAGAATTTGTTTTCAAACAGACCGTAACTTATGCAATTTAGAACAAAAAAAAAAGATCCAACTAATGATTTAAATAGGGATAGAGGCTTTATTTTTGAATTAATTTTACAGGAATAACGGGATAACGAGGGTTATATTCGTCAGCCAAATGTAACCTAAAAACTAATATTAACCTAATAATTTTAAAACTTAACCTAATCAGTATACTGACGTAGTAGAACTTAATTTTAATTTTTGTATCCTTAAAATCACTTTCTAATATGGACATAAAATTTAGATATCAGAAAAAACAAAAAATCATATTATATTTAGAAGAAAAAAATGATGTTACAATTAAAATACAAACCGCTCATGAGGACTTAGCACAAAAAATGATCTAACAAGTGATTTAAATTTAGATAGTCCTTACTATTTAAATTTAGTTAGTTTCGAATGATAATGAGGATTATATTCGTAAGCCTATGTAATTTCAAAAAATGCTTCCAGTCATTATAAATTCATTCTAGAAGATAAACCAATTTATTATGACTTATTTTTTTTAATGTTGTTTTCTTAAAACCACTCCTCGATGGAAATATCAAGTTAAAAAACAAAAAATTAAAAATTAGGGCCGGGCCAGATCTGGGCCCAATCCGGGCCTGTTTAGGGTCGGCCAAATCCGGGCTTTTTTAGGGCCGGGCTTTTTCCTCCAATTTTTTAGCCTGGCCCTAGCCCTATGGACCAGGGCCGCACTGTTCATCCTTTAGGACTGGCCCATGGGCCGACCGGCCCTTTTGACACCTTTAGAATGGCAGTTTGGATTTCGGCAGCCTCACCTCAGATTTATGTGATCTGGGGTGGCAAGTTGATCTTTCTTGCTCTGCTAGTACCGATTTCACCAGATCTGATCAGATCTAATAGATCAATGGGATCTATTATATATTTGATCCTCTTTATCAATAATACACGACTGTAGATGGTACTTCAGCATTGTTACGAAAAGAGGAAACTTTGGCTTTGGTTTCGAGGCTAGTTTTGTTCAATGATGGTCGAAAAATCACTGGTGGTGGCCACGTTTTTTATTAGAAGCTAGGTAAAATTACAGCGCAAAAGTCTTCCTGCTAGGATTCACGATTTTTTCCTGGTTCTGATGATTGTCGCTGTTAGTGTCGTTTTAGGGTTAGTAGGTGTAAGGGTTATTCCAGTCATGCGGGGTGCTATTGTGGTTTTAGGTTACTTTTATTTAGTCCGTGAAGAACTAGTAGAGCCTAAAAAAGGACCTCTCTGCGAGAGAGGCGATTTCAGTGCAAATCATCTTCCCCAACACCTCTCTTTCATATTTTCCTCTCCGTCACCACCGTCGGTTTCCCCGGCAGGTGGTGACGTGGTAGTCTAGCTGATGCTTTGTTAGTGTCTTTGTGAGGGATCTTTGGAGCTTCGATGGGCTAGGCAGTGTCGCCGTCCTAACGGGTAGTTTCTATTGGTTCGGTCATCGTTTCGGTCATCCTAATTTTTCGGCATTGGAAATTGGTTGGTGATGGATGGAAGGTAAGCTGTCAGGCTCCTAGGTTGCTTGGGTATTTTTTGATGGGGTTGTGGTGGTGGCTTCGAGTGTTATTTTTTACTATCATCGGGGTGTGTGGTTGCGCCGTTGGGGTTCGTCGAGCAGTCTTGGTTTGGCGAATGAGTGGTGAGTCTCGATCTAGGTTTTTCTTCTAGGGTTTTTTTGCCCCCTTCCCCTAGATCTAGAAAGGTTGGTATTTCTGGGGTTGCCGGTGGAGAGATTTTCTGATCTGCTGGTAAGAGTCTGCGATAGGTTAGTTTGGTAGCTGTTTGGGTGACAGCGGTTGATAGTGCGACGGCTGGGTTTTGGTCTGTTGGCGATTTGTTCGCCGGTGAGGGTTCCGATCACGGTTTCCCTCGGTGTTTGTCTTTTTCGTCTTTAGGAGCTTGGCAGCAGTGCGATGGCCGAAAAAGGTGGCGTTTTTTACGCCGGAGTGGAAACACAGAGATCGAGACATGGTGCACGGAGATCGAGGCAACAGTGCATGGCGGGGCACGTGTCTGGAATTTGGGTTAGGGCTGAAATAGCTGGTGCTCTAGATTGGCTTTGTTTATTCGTTGCTACTTGTTTTAGTTTTATTTTCCCATATTGTAGGGTTTTATTTTACTTTCAGTTGGTTACTGTCTTCCATAATATAAAAAATAAAAAAAATATCCATGTTTGTTGGATTTATTTGTTGCACTTCCAATCGGATGGGGATGTCATCCGTATATCTTTTACTTGTCATTTGGGTATGTTTTGTAACTCCCTAGTTCATCTTGGTATATATTTCTAATCTTCTCTAAAAAAAAAAAGGTGATGCCAAGAAAAGTGGGGTCGTGCCTACGTGGAGGTGCCACAAAGGCTGCAGTCCGCGTCAGCTTCCAAGTATGCAAAGTGAGAGACGACAAGGGAGAGTAAGGGCCGAGAACAAGGCTTCCCAGATAGGCCGTGACGAGTGGCAGTGCTGCGGAGACGAGGACGAGATGAACATGGCCGACAGTTGACAGTCCAAGTCAAGGTTCGAGTCAGGGTCCAATGTTACGGTCGAAGTTACAGTCCAAAGTTTTGTTTCTCTCACTAGAACCCAAGAGCTCTCAAATTCTAGAGTGAGAAAGTGGTTTTGTAAGAATGAGCCAAAAGTCCTTTTTTGAGTTGTAAAGTTCACTATTTATAGGAAACAACGTACTTATGTCATAAAGTGCCACATGTCGTCCCCTGGGAGTGACACGTCACCAGGGGGTCCCAAAATACCGGTTCTTCATTGAACCGCCGGTTCCCAAATTCACGTTGCCTGCCCTGCACAGCGTCGCTCTACCTGTCTGAGAAGACTGACCACACCGCGGTAGCATGATCAGAGTAAGCCTGTTGCCCTAGCCACTGATCCAAGCCCTTACTGAATCCCACAGGCCTGGCAGCCGTGGGGAAGACCCGACTTCCAGTGGCCAGGTGGACTAGGCGCGATGCCCTCCAAAGACCTGCTCCCGTCTCGGAGTGACCTGGGGGTCATAGTCCCTAGGGGTGCTGACGCGAGCCCCCAGTGCCGGAGCACGTAGGCACCCTGGCTGAGATAGTGTCCCGGAGGAGTGACCTGAGAAGTTTTTAAATGCTTTAGATTTTGTTGAAATGGTGAGCTTTATATACATTTCATCAGTGATTTTTTAAGTATTTTAAATTATCATTTTATTTTATCAAAATAGTGGGGGATTGTTGGAATATTTTAATAAAATAAAATGTACATTATAGTATTATTATTATATTGCAATTTATGGCTATATGTATTTACTTACATGTAAATTATGAAATGAGTTACAAATGCAATAATGAATATTATTAACTCAAATGTGTTTATGGTGTATATAATATACTTTATTATTTAGTATTATTGAGAATGGTTATGATTATTCTATGAGTTACAAATGCTTTTAATTTTACTTATGTAGCCAATAAATGAATTATGTTTGGCCAAGTATATAAGGCCATGGGGTGTGACATAGAAGATTAGAAGCAACTATGCTTCCACACTTAGTGTTTTCTTCTTTACTATCACAATGTTTTTCCTCTTAAGTTATTTTCATATTTTATACTTGGGCAATGTGATTGTGGACTTATTCATACCGTCTTCCTGTGGACGTGCACATGGAGGAGACATAGTTGCGTCAATGAATTTTATCTTGGAGACATTATCTGCCGTCAACACCTGCACGTAGGGAGGCGATAACGACTTTATGACATTGACTCTGTCACGACTCTCACGGACGAGCTATTTTATATCCTTTTACTGCTTTAGATTACATAATTTTATCAACAGTTCATATAGAATTACTTTCAATTATTTTGTTACGTTTAATATCTTGGTATTGCTAATATTTTGTTATAGAAAATACAAATCAAAGCCTATATTTTTCCAACAAGAGGTGCATTGATATTGATATAAAAAGTAAGGAAGATACTTGATTGGATGGATGAATAAAAAGATCACTCTTCTTCAGCCTCAATATTTGTACTATCATACTGTGTTCACCTTTTGTTTGAAGTAAAAGGATTAATATAGTATTACTATTAAACTTTTTAGCTACGATAGCAGTTAAAGACGAAAAACGTTGAGGATAGATTTTTTCAGTGATTAATATGTTGTTGCTATTATACCTTTTTGCCTTGGACTCGCAAGGCATGTTTGGTTCACTTAGTAGGATCAGAATGAATGTCATCGGTAAGCGAACAACGCAATCGTTGTTCTGTTCAAGGCAGAAAGAAATATCGTAATAATGTCATTTATACACCATTCTGAGGTTCCTTCTGCCGAACCAAACTAGTTGGGAAGAGTCACATGTTCATTTTGTTTTCCACCCGGTTCATGCAAACAAACACATTGTACCACATACCACATCCATCCTTTTCCGCCTTCCGTCGCTCATTCTCAGAGAAGAAAAAGAAAAAGAAAAAATAAATTACAAGTTTAAGAAACGACACCGCTTTGAGCCGACCCTGAAGTCAAACGAGAGACTTTCCAGTTTCTAACATTGTTCCAACGGACATGCTTATGCGAAGTCTGAAGAAGACCACGCCAAACATACTCTGAATTTGTCAACTTCAACATACCTTCTCACCTTTTCCTTTGATCTTCGTCTTCCGGCAAGACTACCCCATTGCACATATACACTCTCCAATCTCCATACCCACTATACTTCTGTTTTCAGAATTCCCGTAAGCCAAAGTTGGTGTCCAGATTTCACTACAGAAAGACCCAAAGAAGCTGCTCATAACCTTGAAATACCACCCCAGCAATATGGTTCAGATTAAGGAGTTGTATCCTTTCATTTTGTCAAGTTTTCCAGTCTTGTGCTTTTTTTGCTGTATACGTTTATTGCATTGGCATATTAAGTTCATTATACTTGACGATTTTCCTTTCTATTTTCTTTCTTGCAAAATATACTTATTTTAGTTGCATGCTATGCAAATTTCGAATCTTTTTGTTGTTTGGGGGACCTTTACTTCTACGTCAGTGTTTGCTTCTCTTGACCACTTCCAGGAGCAATATCCGGATTAAATTCGCATGTATGTTAGATAGTTGTTCTCTTTCC
Source organism: Escallonia herrerae (assembly GCA_033070095.1). Taxonomy (NCBI): domain Eukaryota; kingdom Viridiplantae; phylum Streptophyta; class Magnoliopsida; order Escalloniales; family Escalloniaceae; genus Escallonia; species Escallonia herrerae. Next base: position 10,787 of record JAVXUP010003392.1, on the reverse strand, counting down.
TTTGAATTCCTTGGTAGCCAAACAGATTGCAGAAGTTAAAGAAAAGATTTTTTTTTTTTTGTTGGGTTCTCTTATAATCCTATATTTTTGGTTTTGGAAATCGCACATTCATGTAATTCTATTAATTTTATAGATGTCTGATTGCTATTGGATTTCCCTTGCACTTCTTGTAAGGATTTTCCTTGACCAATATTTTCTTGAATGGGATTTTCTCTGAAGTCGAATTGTCCTGCCTTTATCGTTGGATGAGGTATATCAATTCAATTTAGTTTCAGAATTTGTTGCTTGACTAAAGTTTTCTTCTTCCATCTGTAATGATTATTAGTTTTAAAATTTTCTCTGAAGTCGAATTGTCATGCCTTTATCGTTGGATGAGGTATAGCAATTCAATTTAGTTTGAGAATTTGTTACTTGAGTAAAGTTTTCTTTTTCCATCTGGGTACATGATTATTAGTTTTAAAATTTGCAGTATCAGGTAGCCCAGATGTACATGGTCATGAAAATGCAGCAAGAGACCACTACAAATACCGAAGGGGTGGAGGTTTTAGAAAACAGACCCTTTGAAGATGATCAATTTGGAAGGGGCCGTTACACCTCTAAAATCTATCGCCTGCAAAGGTAGTCTGATTTAGATTCGAACAAGTGCAAGTTTCCTGTTCAATGACTCAAATGCTTAAGTAATTATCGACAGACACACTGGCACTTATGCATATAAGATTGCATATGTAGATGCTTGTATAACCACCAGTGAAACATATATACGTGCTTACTGCAGATTCTTAGCTTACTATTGTGATTATGGAGAAATGTCCTAACGAGTACTACTTGTGCAACTTAATAAGCTCGAAAGTGTGACAATGCATCCTGAATGAAATGTTGGTTAACAAAGCGTTTAGCAATCTGAAGACGGCGTTCTCTTCAATAACTAAGAGAAAGAAGGTCAAAGGGATGTGCTTTGATGCGACTTTTTACGCACCTCCATCAAACATTTGACGAGAAAGCTGAAAGCCCCAGACTTCCAAACCAACTGACTCCAACTCTGCCTTGTACATGGCCGTCCCAAGCTCCCAAGCCCGGACAAAGGCGAAGAGTTATGAACAAAAACTGCTGTAATTAAACTTGTTAGATCCTGTGAACATGGACTTAATAGTTTTGGACAGGATAGTAGGAAAATAAGGATTCATGTAGCAGATCCCAGCTTGTTTAGGAAAAGGATTAGTTGATTTGAATAGAAGGAGAAGAATAATGATGTTTTTCTCAAGAGTTGGAGAATAACACGCAGACGCAACTGACTTGATTACAAAAGGTCACTGCATTAGCAGTAGTAGTCTCCAAATATCAATATATAATAATATATACTGGTGGCTTTTCTGTTAAATTGGTTCATATGTGCAGCTAATGCCTTCTGCTTTCCAAGCTTATTAGCTCTTGATCCTTTCACATTTTGCAGCAAAGCTCCTACTTGGCTTACTACTTTTGCACCGGCAGATGCTCTTGTGATGCAAGAGGAAGCCTGGAATGCATTCCCGAAATGCAAAACAGGTTGGTCTTGTCCAGTATGACCTTTTGCTTTTCATGTTTCTTTGGAACTCATATTGACACGTTTATTGGTTGTTCTCTGAATTTGGATGGTATACTCTGCAGTAATTAAGGTATCACAGTTTGCCCTCGTTTTCATCATTACTCTTTATTAGCCCGGGTGGAAATGATTTATCATTCATTTAGTAAACAACACCCGAGTTTCGGATATTTGCAGTGCCAATACTTCAACAAATTCCTTCTGACTATTGAAACTATTCATAAAGCTGACAATGGTCACTCGGAAAATGTAAGTCACTTGGGAAGCTATCTTATGATTCATTTTATAGGAACTCTATGTGCTTGAAAAAGACAAATTCTTATAGATTACAAGATGCTACCGTTACATTTCTTTTTGGTCTTTTTGACCTTCCTGGGGAAGCTGTCTGTATAGGTTCATGGTCTAAATAAAGAACAACTAGCAGCAAGGCAGGTGGAAACTATTGACATTGCTTCAGCTGCGAGGGACTACTGGAGTTATGTTATTGGTAGTAACAATGTTAATATGTCTACATTCCAATCAGCAAGGACTCGCCGTGGTCCACTCTTAGAGGGATGGCAGGTTGGTATCTTCTTTTCGTAGTTCACTAATTCTTTATTGAACTACCGATGGATCTGTTTGCATAAATTTTTAGTCTGCACTGATGAATAGTTTGAATGTCTTCAACAATTTAACTTGCCGTGCTGTTTCACTTGCTGGAATGCCTTTATTATTGAATACACTTGACCTGTAGTACCTGTTTTGAGAACATCCAGTGCCACTATTTCACTGATAGCTATATAATTTAAGCATAAATTTACCTGATTCTTTATTAGATTGGTATTATGTGTTTCACTATTTTGCAGAGGTTTCTTGCAGTGAGCCTTCTGTTTGTTTCGAGTATTCAGAGTTTTAGAGAATTCAAAGAAATCAAAAAGTCTTTTGGCTTTCTAAAGGCGTCTCTTGATGTTTTACACGACTTTTCTTCGTTCCTCATTCAGCAAAACTTATTTTATTGTTTTGGGAGATGATTGTGCAAGCGAAATAGGCTTAGAATATTTTTTCAAATGGAAGTTCTATTAAGTCCCTTATCTCATTTACCCTGTTAAGGGACAATTGTTTGGTCCAGCAGTGAATGCTTAAAGAGGATCTTGTCATTAGACTTGCTTGTGTATCACATAGCCCTCCCGACACTGGCATATGCAGGACCAACACAGACTACTCATGTTCTTCTAGCAATTTCTTTTTAACTTAAGTTTAATTTTCAAGGAGATCCACTCGCCCTTGAGGTTGTACTTCTTAATTTTGTGTCATGTAGCCCTCTCCGCACCTGCATATGCAGGATCAACACAGACTACTCATGTTCCTCTAGCAATTTGTTTTAACCTTTTTCAAGGAGTTACACTCGGGCTCGAGGTTGTACTGTTTGTTTCAGATCCAATTTCTATTGTTGGATTTTAAAAAGCTCCTGCAGACCCCTTTCTGTGCTCTTGTACCACTAAAAACCTAGTGGTTACTCCATTAACATTTTTGTGCACTTTTCTGTGCTCTTGTTTGAAGAGGGTGAGCCTTAAGTTTGCTTTATTGTGAAATGGAGGTCACAGGCTCGAAACACAAAGATGGTCTCTCCTAATTTTATGGGTAAGGCTGCATGCAGCACCCTTGCCAGACCCCACAATCTCGGGAACCTTGTGCATTGGGGCTGCCCACACCATTAACAAGCTAATCCATCTTTTAAAAGAAGTTCCTTTGTAATACGAGAAGATGTTTTAGTTCTCGAGAAGATCCACTCCATTCGAGGTTTCATTTTACCCGTGTGTCTGGGGCCCTTCAGTTTCTTCTTGCATTCCATGGAGAATCTAAGAGTTCATTCTATCGTCTAGATAAAATATTCTAAGAAGCTGAATGTAGTCAGACCCCTTGTATGTGAAGCTGTGTTTTTGTTTTCTCTTTTCTCCCTCTTTGTCTTTCCCCCTCACTCATATGTGGAAAAATCACCACCATTTCTATTGTGACTATTAAAGACATCTCATTCCCTATTACTGTCACTTACACTATTTACACGAACTTTGTCATTGACTCTATTTGCAAGGACTAACTTCATAGGAAAACCAGAAGTATGAACAGCCCGAACTACTTTTTTTGAATTCAAACTCTTGTGATTCCTGTTCTCATCTCAATGAATTAAAAGAATGAAATTGGCTGAACCACAATGCTTATGCAAGCTCTCTCCGGCGTTTCCTTTTCCTTCGAGCTCATCCTTCCAGAAGAGGAAATATATTATAATCTCCCCTCTTTCGACGGCCTGCTCTCTGCCCCCCCCCCCCTCCTCTTCCCCCTTTCTCTCCTTTTTCTTCCCTACTTGCTCACTTAGCTCATCTTCTCCACTCTTTGTGAAGTACTATATTTCGAAATTGTATTTCTATTGTTCTCTACTATATACTATGAGGTTAAGCTCGTTCGGAAGGGACTCAAACAAGTAAAGCATTGTGGAGTTGTTTCTCTGTTAATCCCTAGTACATTGTTGTTGGTTACATTGCATATTAAAGGGGTGGAGCTATGTTGAATGGCCTTGCTAAGATATTTGTTTGGACTTATGAATTTGCTTTCTCTTTAATTCCTGCAATCGTTCGGTTGACATCGTCTATGCTATGTTCGTTGATTTTCCAGGATAGTTGTAATCCAGTTGTGACGGCATACAAGTTGGTGACAATAGATGCTCCATACTGGGGTTTTGGCAGTCGACTTGAACAAGCTTTGCTTTCGGTATGATTTCAAATAAACCCTTACCACATAAGGAGATGTTAGTCTATTCGGTTTGTGATACTTACTAGTGTCTAGGTGATAGCAACATTTTCTCATTGCTTTGGCTGTTTTATCTATTTGAATGCATAAGCTTTTTACTTAAGTAAAGAGTATTGGAAAACCTTAGTATATATCTGGATGCACTTTTGCAGGGTGAAAGGGCACTTTTCCTTGAAAGCCATCGGAATTGTTTTGCTTGGATTGACGAATGGTATGGGCTTACAGTGGAAGTGATGCGTGAGCTTGAAAAACAAAGTGAATACTTGCAGCGGAAGTGACATTAGGTAAGACGGATATAATTTTGTTAAGAGCCTTGGTTGAGAAATTTTATATGATAAGTTATCCTTATTGCCAAGTTCAAATATGAGACTGGATTGTATTATAGAAAGTTTTCTTGCAAATCTTAGCTGCTTTCCTTAAACCGTATGGCGAATGCATAATGCTTATCTTGTAGAGCTAGCTGCCATCCCTTGTTTGTGTGATAACTGTTTTTTTTTGTGTGTGTGTGTAAGCACATGGATGTGTCCTTGTATTTGTGCATATGTGATTCGGTAATTGTATTCGTTTTTAAAAGCCACCACTGCGCTACAGAAGTTAAATGTTTAGGGTTGTTCAACGAACTAACTTGTTGCACATGTGGGAACTTTTTGATGTGAGTAGTTGATGAGCAAATTGTCTCTTAGTTCGTAGCTCTTAGCTCCGATAAGGACATTGAGTCATTCGCTCACTCCCGACTATGCTCATACCCTCACGCTTTTTGGGCTTACGGTATGAGCTAGGAGTCCGTTCCCCACTTACTAGAATAGTGTCATAATGAGGAACCCGGCTCGGACTTCTTTCCAGAAGTCCTTCGCCTCATAATCACATTTTTCTTCTTTTCCGGACGGAGGACAACAATAACTTCATACCCTCAAGGCTGTATGGAAGTGTGCTGGAACTGACATTCCCACTCCCAAAATGATCATGTCCTTGCTCCCTTCTATTACTACGTATGGATGGGCTTCAGTTGTTTGGAACTTTAGGGCATGGATGAATTTCTCATCATCCAGTTCAAGAATAACTTTTCAAGTATATCTACCAAGCCATTTGTAAACTCTCTCCAGCTGCCATGAATTGTGTCATATTTCCTCCTAATGGATTGTTGTTACCTGGCTTGTGATTAGCAAGATAAGACTCCATGAAGTTGGGCATCTGTGCATTAAGCTTCTTAACCTCTCACTAGGACCCAATTGGGAAGAGGGTAGTAAGAGAATGTCTCCTGTTTTGACTCTTCATGATTAGCCAATAGCGAATCCCCAAGTGAGGTTCCAATTTTGAACTGCAGGCTTTCTTCGCTTTAGCCTTCTCTGTAAGCCTCACAATTTGTGATAAAAACACTCACCCTTTGATGAAATTCAGATTGAATTTACGAGAATTCCGCACCTGGGCTCATTCAGAGGTTGTGTTTTTTGTCTTTGACTCCACATTTGCAGATTTGACAAAAGCCTGGGGGGAAATGTCCCATTGTATAAGGTCTTCGTTAGGAGCCTTCTAAGGCCAGCTCGCTCTTGGTGGACCTTTCCATTTCCGAACCCTATCTCCGTGTTGAGTTTGGTGCCTTTTCAGTAGGGTCAAGTTCCGGGTACTCTTCTCTAGAAAACATTCCCTTAGCATTGGGAAACCTAGGAAAGTGGAACACCTTCACAATGTAAACATGTATAGGTTTACTAGTGGTATCCTATATATGCAATTTTTCGAATGTGGTTGGAAATTGGCAATTTAAGGCCCCGTTTGACACTCTTTTTTTCCTCTTTTTTTTTCAGTTTTAAAAACTGAAAAAAAAGGAACGTTTGGTAACCATTTTTTTTTCAATTTAAAAAATCAGTTTTTAAACTGCAGAGTAAAAAAAAAACTCCAAAAACTGGTTTTTTTTTTTCACTTTTGGTTTTTTTTTTTCGACCACCACCACCACCCTCCCACCGCCGGCAGCCACCTAGGCGACCACCGCCGGAGACTGCCGGCCGCCGGCAGTCACCTCCGGCCACCGGCGACCACCGGCAGCCACCTCCGGTCGCCGGCAGCCACCGCCGGAGACTGTCGGCAACCACCTCCGGCCGCCGGCGACCACCGCCGGCGACCACCGCCGGAGACGGCCGGCAGCTACCTCCGGCCGCCGGCCACCACCGCCGGTGACTGCCGGCAGCCACCTCCGGCCGCCGGCGACCACCGCCGGAGACTGCCGGCAGCTACCTCCGGCCGCCGGCCACCACCGCCGGTGACTGCCGGCAGCCACCTCCGGCCGTCGGCCACCACCACCACCACCGTCGACCACCGCTACGCCCCACCACCGCCACCGCAAACCACCAAAAAAAAAAGTCAAAATAAAAAGGGTTACCAAACACAAAAAAAAAAAACCTCAAAAAAAAAAGGGGTTATCAAACACCCACTTGTTTTTATAAAAAAAAAAAATTAAGCTGCTCTTTAAAAACTGAAAACCAAAATTTTTTTTTTGTCAAACGAAGCCTAAGTAGGAGCCAATTTTATAATGCTTGAACTGACAAGCATGGCTATGTAGATTCAAGTTTTGGTGCAGTTACTTGGTGCAGAGCTAGTCAACCCCTCCCCAGCACCCTGCATTATTTGGACAAATTAACTTATCTTTGTTAAGCTTCCAGTGGCTATGCTCAAAGTTTAACCATCAGCAGAACCTCTGGCCGAAGAGACGGTGCTTGAAAAAATACACAGCTACAGGTTATATTGCCCTTGTGATATGTCTATGTGAGAGGGGGCATATGACCCCACATTGTTACACGAAATCTAGGACTTTATAGATCTCTGCACCAAGTCTTTTGTACTATCTCATCTAACTACCACGTCTTATAAATTGGCCTACGCTAAGTTGTGGGAGTTCGGCTTTCTTTACTAAACATTGTGAAGTAAAAGCATGTACACTCATCTTATCTTTTTGTTACTTTTGGCAGATGAATACTAAAGAGGACTCAACTCTCTTCATAAATTCTGAAGCTTTTGGCTAGCCTAGCAAGGAGCTAGGCATTAGATATCATGAGAAGATGTCCACCAGGATAGTGAGGATGTTTGTGGCAGGAGTTCTCAACTTTCGTTGATTAATGTCCTATTTGGTCGCGGACCCGCACTAGGGTGATGGCAGGAGGAGATTACATGGGTCAGATTTCGTCCAATGAGATACCGTAGGGAAAAGTTCAGGATTCTAGAGGAAAATGATGAGAGTTATGAGCTGATTGCATTCTCCTGCTTGTAATTGTGGCTGTTATCATTTGGTTTATTTATGTAGATGGCAAGGCTTTCTTTTGGGGTTACAAAGATGACCAGGTTGTATATCCATGATTCTTAACCATTACTGTGAACAGTTTCAAAGTACGATTCTTTAATACAATTGGCATTATGCAGTTATTGATTTCCCCCACTTTTCTACTCTGAATATCAAAGAGACAACTGCAGCTAATGCCAAAGGCCACAAATTCCATGCAAGACACAGCTCTTAGTCATGCTCTGTGAATTGTTAAGAACTAGCAATAGGTAGAAATACCATTTATGTGACTTGAGCTGTTCAGAAATATTTGTAACTTTGTCAAGACTTGTGTTTGAAGTAGGTAACAAGTGTTATGCCTACAGCTCAGGCTTATCTAAGCCTGCTAACAGATATCGGACAGATGCAACCATCACCGTATTGTTAGAATTATTTCATTCATCTTGACCCCATAATCAAGATCATTAGAATCTTACAATAACATAAACATAAGAACAATAGGGTTACGAACTCACCGGAATCGAAGGAAGCTATAGATTACCAAGAGTTTATTCCGATGATGAAAGAACGCCAAGATGCGGAAGCGAACACGTACCCTTTGGTATTGATCTTCACTACTCTTCTCTATTCTTGATGATGGAATAGAGTGGTGTATTTTTTTCTTTAGTCTAGGAGGCAAAGAGTGACTAAAACATAATAATACCCTAGCCTCCAAGAAAAGAGATATTTATATAGAGAGTAGTGGGATCAACCCTAAAGCCTGCCAAATCTCAACCGTCCATCAAAGTTAAGAGATTAGGGTCTATAAGCCTTTTATACACAATAAATCATCAGTGTATTGGATGCTAAAATTAAATAGGCTCATAATGTTATTTAGCCTAATTTAATTAATTAATGTCCAAGTCAAATAATAAGTTAACATTATTATGACTCATTAGGCCACCTAATTGGATTGGACCGATCAAATCTAACATTCTCCCACTTGGTTAAGGGTTATACTAAGGTTAACATCATAAGTTTTGACATAACGAAATTGAACAAAACATCCCGTAAGTTAGGCCAAATTTAACAAAAATACTAAAATGAATCGAAGATAGTATATGTGCCTCTCAACGTCACGATACCGTTCTCCGGTTACAATCTCAGAACTTTTGCCAAATATGATAGTCAAACAGCTTAATAGACATGAACTGCACCCCATAATAAATAACAATATGAACGAGTTCATGTGATCCTTACATGAGTGTTTGTTTCAGAATACTTCAAATGTGCACTTTCAACGAGAAGTAACAAACCATAACCATAATATCCAGAATCCATAACATAAGGTGATCACGGAAATAAATGTCTCAAATAAAAAACTCATCATCTAAAGGAAAGACTATCAACCAAACTCATGCTAGCAACATGTTCGCAAAAGAGAGTGGGTGGTAAGCCTTTCGTCATGGGATCCGCCAACATAGCGATCGTACTGATGTGCTAAATAGACACTATTTAATTTTGAGTTCTTTCCCTCACAACGAGGTACTTAATCAATAATCTTAAAGGTGTCTACACACCCTGCATAATTAGAATAACCAATAACCTCAAGGTTATATGACTTCCTATAGGTAAGCATGAAATCCTTGGTACCCTGTAAGTAGCGCATGATTTTCTTGGCTGCTTTCCAATTACCCATTCCTGGGTTTATTTGGTAACGTCCAAGCATACCAACAACATACGCTATATCTGGGCGAGTACAGACTTGAGCATACATAAGACTCCCTACTGCTGATGCATAGGGAATACACTCCATTTCGTCTTGCTCCAGTTGGTTCCTAGGACATTATAGCAAACTAAATTTGTCACCCTTAACAACAGGGGCAACAGTGGGAGCACAGCTATGCATATTGAACCCTTTCAGAACCTTATCAATATAGGTTCGTTGGGACAATCCCAATATTCCACGAGACCTATCTTGGTGAATCTCAATGCCTATAACATAAGAGGCCTCTCTAAGATCTTTTATATCAAAATTCTTAGACAGAAAGTTTTTGGTCTCATGCAACATATGCATATCACTACTAGCAAGTAAGATATCATCTACATACAAAACTAAAATGATAAACTTACTCCCACTGATCTTTAGGTATATACATTGGTCCACTGCATTTTCTTTAAAGCCAAATTTACTAATCACATCATGAAACTTAAGATACCATTGTCTAGAAGCTTGCTTTAATCCGTATATGGATTTCTTCAATAGACATTTCATATGTTCCTTGCCTTCAACCATAAACCCTTCTGGTTGAGTCATATAGATATTTTAAGTCACCATTAAGAAATGCAGTCTTTACATCCATTTGATGTAGCTCTAAATCATAATGAACCACTAAAGTCATGACTATTCGAAAGGAATCCTTTTTCGACACAGGAGAAAATGTTTCGTTATAATCTATCCCCTCCATTTGAGTGAAACCTTTAGCAACGAGTCTAGCCTTGTATCTTTCGACATTACCTTTAGGATCTAGCTTAGCGCACCAACCTTTTGGATAACAGGAATAGAAACATGATCCTGAATTTCCTCAAGGTTTATTATTCTTAGTGTACAACTCCCACTATACTCAGCATCTTCAAAAAATATTGCATGCCTAGTTTCAACAATTCTAGTGGTATGTGATGGACAGTAAAATCTGAAACCCTTAGACCTTTCAAGGTAACCTATAAAATGACAACTTATGGTCTTGGGATCGAGTTTCTTAGTAAGCGGATTGTAGACTTTTGCTTCAGCTAAACAGCCCCACACATGAAAATATTCTAAACTTCGTTTCCTCTGTATCCAAAATTCAAAAGGTATTTTGGGCACAGACTTACTGGGAACCCTTTTAAGAATATGCACAGCTGTTTTAAGTGCTTCAACCCTAAAAAACTCTGGTAGAGTGCTTTGGCATATCATACTTCGTACCATATCCATGAGAGTACGATTTCGCCGTTCAGCTACACCATTCTGCTGGGGTGTACTTGGCATTGTATATTGAGCAACGATGCCACATTCTTCCAAATACAAGGCAAAAGGACTAGGGTTACGACCTATTTCAGAAAATTTTCCATAATATTCTCCGCCTATGTCAGATCTTACAACTTTAATCTTTAGGTCGAGTTGATTTTCAACTTCGG